>OX451739.1:839162120-839372877 GCA_948472305.1 Vicia faba
AAAGTTAATTCAAGGCCTTCCCCTTGTTCAGTCAAATCGATACTAAGATTTCTATTCCAGTTAAAGAAGCTATGAAACCCGGAAACTGGCCGGATAAGAGTCAATCAACAATTCAAAACACTATGAAGCCTGGATCCTTACCAAATAACAATTTAATCACATTTCCCCAGTAAGTCGTTATGAATCCTGGAGCACGATCAGATAACAGTTAGCCTTATTGTCCTTAGCAAGACACTATAAAGCCTGGATCCTGACCAGATAGCAGTTCACTTCCGTCTCTTCAATCAAGTGATGACTCCCCAGTAGAGTAACGGACAACTAAAGCTCCTAAAACTCTATGTTCCAAGACAAAGACCAACATTCCTCAGCGGAGTCCTCTCTAACAGCAAGAGCAGGAATTCCCACAAAGGGATATCTCATGAAGTCAACATTGTTTTGGATGGCATCTTTAATCCCATCTTTGACAACTCTCTGTCATATTCCGATGGCATCTTTAAGCCCATCTCCGACGATCTTTCGTCATCTTTTCCAAATGGCATTTATAAGCCCATTCCCAATATTATCTACACAATCAAGTATCATCGCAGACGAGTGCAAATTTCTGGGCACTCTAGTGTTCAATCATCTTCCACCTTCAGATCACAAAAGGAAGATCAACCAATCTACATCCTCAGGTTTAAGAAGATTAAACAGGGTCAACTGTTGTACCCCAAAATTTGCCCTCTCATGTTTTCCAAAGTCTTCCCCTACATGGTTGACCACAAACCTTTGCCTAAAGAAAAGGAAAATTTGTGAGTGATGTTTCTAAGTTTCTTTCGATTGGCATCTCCAAAATGCCTTTGGATTGGCATCTATATAGTGCCATTCGAATGGAATGGACAAAGGTCCTTCGATTGGCCTATCAACAAGGCCTTTTGATTAACATTATAACGAGTACCCTTCGACTGGCATTGTAACAGTGTCTTTCGATTGGCCGTTTAACAAGTACCTTTCTATTGGAATTGTAACAGTGTCCTTCAATTGGCATTGTAACAAGTACTCTTCGATTGGTATCTGGACAAAGGTCCTTCGATTGGTATGGACCAAAGGCCCTTCGATTGGCATTCTAAGAGGTCCTTCGACTGGCACTTCAGAGTGTCCTTCGACTGGAACTTCAGAGTTTACCTCAATCTGAACATCAGAATGAAATGGCCTTCGAATGGCATTCCAGTGCGGAGTTTGTCTTAATCTAAGATGCTCTGATGAAGGAAGTTATGAACACATCGAATCATAACTTAGACTCATCACAAGGCCAAAGGTTGGTCGAAGTTGTCTAAGAGGGAATGTTCTGAATAGATTTGAATTGGACTTTGAAGCTGTCAAAGAAGGCATATTCGAAGGAATGAAATAGGCAGGCATGACTAAGAAAAAACACATATCCTAACCTGTTCAGGTTCACCCAAAGTTCAAAATGATTCTTGCCTTGTTTTCTCCCAACCCCACAAGATTTGATTCGACCAGGGTGATCCTTTTCGAATCAAGCAATCGAAGCAGAGGGAGGCTCAATTGAAAGGGCTATGCAATCGAAGCTGAAGGAATTCTAATTGGAGCTTAGATCTATTGAAAAGAGCAGATTCGAAAGGAAGTGGATCTGCAGGGGCAGGTCATCTTTCAATTTTAATCATGTTGGAGGCCCAAACAACTCATAACAGGCTGGCAGTAACGCAGGAAATAGATTGGCACTTGATTGAATCAAAGATACAAACTCTTTATGAAGAAATAAATTCAAATATCTTCATCATAATGGACCAAGATTTGATACAAAAATGTTGACCTAATTTCCTTTGTCTATATAAACCTCATGATCTCACACGAAAACAGGGGGGATACAGGGGATACATGTGCAGCAGCCATAAAAACTGCCACACAAAAAACACACGGAGACTGCCATACGAAAACTCACAGAGGCTGTCCCACGAAAGTCCAGAAAATAGCATCGAGTGCCAAAACTCCATTGCAGGAACCTTCCGTCCAGGTTGACACTCCGATCGAGTTCTTGGAATTCACACAGGCGTACACTCGTTCATGCCCCAACCATCTCACGCCCAGGACTATAGATCCAGGTGCCTTCAGTGGTAAAAATATTTGATCCCACTTAATCTTGAATTAGACTCATGATTGCATATTCATAGCTTTTGTTATTATTGGTGAACGATTTAACAATGTGTATGCAAGTTGTAGTGTTCATACATTTGAACCCCATGGATAGAGTTTTTCGAAGCTGGATACTTTTGAAATCCATGATACTGGCTGGGAAAAATCGAAACCAACCCACCGGGTTAAGGGATTGATTTCGAATGGGACGTTTTTTTCTATGTTGTTTAGTTTCGAATTAACCACTTTGCAGGACTAAAAGCAGGCGTCACATATTTCAAATGAGCAAGAAGCTCAGGTGGTGAAAGGGAATTCGCGCAATCGAAAGGCCACCCAAGCTTCTTCGAATCCCAGGCCTTGCATTTTCAATTTATAACAAACTTCTTTGCAGGTACAGCATCCCAGATCGAAGGATGTCACATCCAGATCGAATGAGGTCTTCAATCAGCTCATTGGATCAAAGAGAAACCCATGCGTCTTCAATCCAGACCTTGCTTCCAAGAATTCCTTCTTTTCGTTTCCTGTTTTTGGCCCCTTTAGATTTTGTTTCCTTTCGATGGACTGCTTGTCCTTACTTATTCTAAGCTTTAATTAACACTAAGAAAAACTCCAAAAGACATTAGGTGTAGTTTTTACATTAAATTAATTTTGTCAATTAATTAATTAACTATTTTACTATTTTCTTAAAAAACTAAAGTTGAATAGACTTAGGTTTTTTTTTAATTCAATTTATTTTCATAACAAAAACAAACAAAAACTTCCTTTCACTTAGGATTTTAGGCGTATTTTCAATTCATGCGCGCGTTTATTGACTTCAGCATTTTTTTGTTAGTTATGTAATTGTGCCCAGTTTGTAATAGCTAATTAGGTTTTAATTTCCGCATTTTACATTTTCAGTCAATTCCTTATGTATCTACACCAAAGCCCTGTAATAGCGTAGGACACTCTATTTTATCGCTTTTATATTTTGTATATACTTGTATATAATTGTTAGCAACCTAGGCGTGAATGCTTAATCAATCAATATTAGATCACTAAATTGCAAGATAAAATATCTGAAGTAGCACAATATTACACACTTGCACCCCTAGGGTATTTGCCACTTGGTTTCCTCGGAAACAATGGTCATGTCCCTCGAACGTAGGGATACTCTTAGCAAAGACCCTTAGTTTAAAGTCCTCATAAACATCATAGTCCCTAAATGTCCCTCGAGTTGCCTACGAGAAATGATCTTATGATGATAGTCCCTTCGAAATGCTAAGGTATCCTTACATTTTTCCTTCAATGACCATTACGTCCCTTTTGATAGTCCCTCAACATCCAACGACTAGGGTTACCAACTCACTAATAGTATGATAACACAATCTAAAGGATAGGAGGAAAAGAATAGTCTTTTTTCGAGTAGGTAGATAACAGTTAGGTACTTGCTCAAACAAATTTTCACACCACACTTTCAAACACTTTTCAAACAAAGTTTTCAAAACGCTTTATCACATTCTTGAGGACTAATACAAGAGTTACCATAAAGTGAATCGCCGTACTAAGGCATTTTCAAATAAAAACTTTTTCACACAAACACGAAAGAAATTTCAAAAATGAGCAAGTACCTAAGAGCCTGTAGATAACTATGGATGTAAAGGGTGATAACACCTTCCCTTTCCATAATCTACCCCCTTACTCAGAAACTCGAAAAAAGGTCTTTTTCTGTTCTTTTCACCCTTTCCTTTGTTGGATAAAAGAAAAGTCAGTGGCGACTCTTGCTTACTGCGACATTTGTGAACAAAAAACGCAAACCAGTATTAAACAGTTGGTTCTTCCACCATATCACAATGAAGAATGTCACAATGTTGTGGATGTTGTCAATGTTGAAGAGCTCTCTGACAATTGCCTTATCACTAATGTTGTACAAGGTATTGCTAGAAGGCTAAAGTCCAGGAGAGTGAAAGATGCAAGCATCACACCCCCTCCCAAGACTATCAAGAAAAAAACCATGTATGGACCCCCAAAAGCAAGAATTAAAGTGGTCCCTCCTTCTAGCAAGAGAAAAGCTAGACCTGTTACTTCTACTGATGATGAGGAGGATGTTGTAAAAAGATCCCAGAGTAAGAAGAAAGTTGTTCTAGTTGAAGATAATGACTCTGAGTATGATGTCGAGCAAGATGTCTAGGACATCTCTCCTATCAAAAAGTCTGCAAATAAGAAATTGTCTGTTAGGGTTCCTGAAGCTCAGAAGTTAGATGTGAAACTGGTAGATTTGATGGTTGGGATCGATGAGTCTGAGAATAGTGATTTTTAGTTAGATGCGCAAGGTGTGTTGAGATTTCATAATCGGATTTGTATTCCTGATGATGCGGAGATGAAGAAAGTGATCCTTGAAGAGAGTCATAGAAGTAAGCTAAGTATTCATCCAGGAGCTGCAAAGATGTATCAGGATATGAAGAATTTGTTTTAGTGGCCTGGGATGAAGAGTCATATGGCTCAGTTTGTGTATGCATGTTTGACTTGTCAGAAGTCGAAAGTTGAACATCAGAAGCCTGCAGGGTTGATGTAACCGTTAGAAGTTCCAGAATGGAAATGGGATAGCATTACGATAGACTTTGTGATGGGGTTACCTAATACTCTAAGTGGACATGATTCGATTTGGGTGATTATTGATAGGCTTACAAAGTTGGGTCATTTTATTCCTATTAACATCATTTTTCCAGTGTCGAAGCTGGCAGAGATTTACACTAGTGTTATTGTGAAGTTGCATGGTGTTCCTTTGTGCATTGTGTCAGATAGAGATCCGGGGTTTACTTCTATTTTTTGGAAGAGTTTGCAAGGAGTGTTGGGTTCTAAGTTAAGGTTGAGTTCAGCGTATCATCCTCAGGCATATGGTCAGACAGAAAGGACTATTTAATCATTGGAGGATTTGTTGAGAGCATGTGTTCTTGAGCAGGGAGGTTTGTGGGATACTTATCTTTCATTGATAGAGTTCACTTATAATAACAATTACCATTCTAGTATTGGGATGGCACCTTTTGAGGCGTTATATGGTTGGAGATGTAGAACTCCTTTATGTTGGCATGAATCTGGAGAAAGTGTAATGCTTGGACCTGAACTTGTTCGTGAGACGACTGAGAAGGTGAAGATGATTCAGGAAAAGATGAAAGCTTCCCAAAGTAGACAGAAGAGTTATTATGATAAGCGAAGGAAGGACTTAGAATTTAAAGTAGGTGACCATGTGTTTTTTAGAGTTACACCTGTAACTGGTGTTGGGCGAGCATTGAAGTCTAAGAAGCTCACTTCTTGTTTTATTGGTCCATATCAGATTTCGGAAAGAGTTGGGAATGTTGCTAATAGAATGGCTTTACCGCCTAATCTTTCGAATTTGCATGATGTGTTTCATGTGTCATAACTCCAGAAGTATATTTCAGATCCATCTCATGTGATTCATATGGATGATGTACAAGTGCGAGATAATCTTAATGTTGAGACAATACCTCTACGATCGCAAATCGTGAAATGAATTCTCTGAGAGGCAAAGAGATTGCTTTGGTGAAAGTAGTTTGGCTAGGAGCTTCTGGAGAAAGCATGACTTGGGAGTTGGAAAGAAAGATGCGGGACTCCTATCCTAAGTTGTTCGAATGAGGTATATTTTCGAGGACGAAAATATTCTATATGGGGGAGAGTTGTAACGCCCGTAATTTAATTAGTTATTTATTTAATTAAATTATTTTTGGATTATTTGTGAAGTTGCGAGATGTTGAGAGTTATTGGTATGAGCTGTTGGATTATTATTAATTAATTAATTAGTGGATTAATAATAATTATATTGTTGGAATTAAGGGAATTTATATATATATATATATATATATATATATATATATATATATATATATATATATATATATATATATATATATATATATATATATATATATATATATATATATATATATATATATATATATATATATATATATATATATATATATATATATATATATATATATATATATATATATATATATATATATATATATATATATATATATATATATATATATATATATATATATATAATGTTGGACATAAGCTATTGGTTGCAAGTAGTAAAGTGGGGGTGTGTAGGTTAGGCCCAGTAGGATTGACATATCAGGCTAAGCTGACACATGGGTTTGTTTTTAGTTGGATAATAACAAGCCTTGTACGTTGACCGGAAGAGCTGCGCAGAAGAGGAGCAAGTTGCCCGGTGTCGAGTAGAGCAAATCAAGGATTATGGCCGAAGCTTTACTTGAGCGACCTTCAATCCAGGTAAGGGTGGGGTTCTTACCTTTTAATGGGATTTATTATGTTTGTTATGGAGAATTTTTCGTAATTGCGATTGTTGCCCGTGATGTTGCTGAACCTGTTAAGGGAAGATGCTTGTTCCATTATGTTATGGACGTTTTGAGTTGTGTGATTTCTCGGTAGAATCAATGATTAAGTGAGTGTAGTTTATCACTGGTTTTCGTGATCGTTATGTTGTTGTGGTTGTTACAATGTTGTAGTGTTTCGAGCAGTTGGCAGGAAACTAGGAATGGTTGTGGTGGTCGTATTAGGAGGGTTATGCGTGACGGTCTTATGCAATGAAGGAATCTGTCAATAGGAAATATAGTTTCCCGTTACTATGTTATTCCGATCAATTAGCCAGAAGTTATGAATAGTAGTGGTGTGGTCGTTAAGACGTTGTATCGTGTTGTGTTGTTGGCCGAACTAGTGGTCAAGGAGAATGCTGATGGCATTAGGCATTGAGTGGTATTTAGGCTGTGAGGCGTGTCGGGGGTTATGTGTTGGATTTTCGAGCAGAATTAGGTTGCAGGACATATCTAGGAGCATAGGTTTGTCTTTACCCTATTTTTCTCAGTGCATGTCGAGGAGTATAAATTAGTTGTTATGTTGTCCTAGTTGTTGTGCATGTCGAGGGGCATATAGTTCCCTATCCCTTTTGGCCGTACATGCTGCGTTTTTGGTCGTCAACCGTGTTGTGTGAATTATGTTAAGTTGTTGTTTAATTATGTTAATGATTAAATCGTTGATTTATGTGATAAGCTTATGGCTAATGTCAATTTATGTTAAGATATTGTGTTGTTATGATTACTGTTGTGAATTCTTGTTGATAATGCGACGTTGTAGGGAGTTTTAAATGATGATGAATTACCTCTATTTACTAGTAATAATGGTGATGTGGGCTTATGCCTTACGATGGATGATGATTGTTGTGAGTATGTGATAGTGCATTCATATACATTTGCATACTTTGTGATGTCCTGGATTGGAAAACTTCAAAGAAGGCTTATGCCTTGTTGATACCTCTATTTACTAGTAGATTTTAAGATGGGATTTCTGCTCCAATGGTACCACATGCTTTCACATAGTATTGAGTCGCATTCCAAGTTGTATAATTGAGTTGTTGCGTTGATGAATTAATGGTTGTATTTTGTTGATATCTTGTTGTGATTGTTGTTGTTTATAAGTCGTGAAGTGGTGATTTTGCATGAACTGATTCTAATATAATATTTATCATACGTTCTATTATAGTGTTTGATATCTCACCCCTTCTGTTTGAATGTTACCCTTATGTTGGTAACGTGCAGGTAATCCACAGTGAAGGTGGTTTACCTTCAATAGTTTAAGTCGGTGTTATTGCTCTGATATGTAACACTCGGGGGGATGAAGGCTAGTTGCTTTAGTATTTGTTATTTCAGTCATTAAACTTTAAGTTGATGGTTGTTAAGTACTGTGTATTTAGAATTTGCTTTAATGTTGGATAAAGGTGTTATTATGACTCTGTTACGTAGTTGTTCAAGTTGTTGGTTTAAAAGATTAATTTATTTTGTTGTTGGTTCATCTGAAGTTTTAAAGTGTTATGTATCCATGTTGAATGCAATGGTTTTTAAGTTGAATTTGTGGCATCCTGATTTGGCTGTGAATTGTGTAACTCAAATTATTATATTTATCGATTGGGGTAGAATTGCGGTGTTACACCAAGCATGGACCATTCTTTTCTTCAATCTTGACTATCCATCCCTTCTTGGAAAAATAAACCTTCCAACAAAATGTTGTTGGGTTTATCCCTCATATCATACCCAAGCTGACGTCTTGCTAAGATCGAATTGTATTTAATTCCCCCTTGTGTACCAAGAAGAGGAACATTAGAGAAATTTCCACACAACTATCAATGATCTTCACATCATCAAATACAAGGGAATAGAAAGTAACATCTGCACTAGTGAGAGACATGATCCTCTAAGACCACCTTGAACATATCTTGTTATCTTTGAAAGAACTGGACTGTGGAAAGTTCGAAATAAACCTCTTGTACAATAAAGGTGCACAACATACGATGGTTCTACCACTCTTTAAGGTCATGTGATGAATATAGTAGTAGGTATCTCCAAGAAAGGTAGGAATTGGATTTCCAATCAAGAAGATAAGAATAGTATTAACATCAACAAATATGTTAATGATATGGAACAAGATAAGACTATATATGAGCAAGGCAATAATAGCTTCAAAACAAAACATGCTTCCTGCACTTGCAAGAGTAGAAGCTTTCCCCATCAAGAACTTAGAAGTCAACCCAAGGATACCACCTTTAACAATAAGATTAGCTTATATATCCACTTTTCTCAAATGGATAGCTCTTGTAATAACCTAAGGCTTAGGAATCTCTTCCAAACCGCTGAAAGGAATCTGATCTGAGACCAGTAAACCCACAAGATAAGCATACTCCTCCAATGTAGGCGCAGGCTGATAATCTGGGAAAGTAAAACGCCAATATACAAGGGATCATAGAACTAGACCAAAGTGTTCAGAATTCCATCTTCAACATCAGTATACGAGATAGCCAAAAGCCTTCCATAGCGGTCTTTAAAATCCAAATTACTAGTCACCAAAGATCCTAGATTTTTTCTCAACTCTTTCAATTCATGATTTTCGAAACTAAACTTCTGAGTGTTTCTCCTTTTGAGATCTATAATCACAACAAATTCTATGTTTGCAAAGAAAACTCCTAAGTTCCTTGAAAATCAGGTGAAAAGATGTTTATGAATGCATGAATGCATGGTTATGCCATAATCACTAACATGGTAGGTTCAAAGGTTCAACGTCACGAGCATGAAGCCAATGGTAACTACACACCCACAAGGTATGTTCCATGGGTTTCATCATCTCTGCAAGTAACCAAGTTCAAACAAGGTTCCTAGAGTCTTAGCTCAATCTTTTGGATATTATCATTGTAAAAGAATTACTCGTAAACCAATAATATTCTGAAGAGAAACTCGTCCGAGTGTAGTATCATGTATCAACTAAACCAGTTCTACACTGGAATAGTCACCATATTACCTCCTAAAAAGTCCAAGAGGGGTAAAATGGTTCTAAGTTCCTTAGCTTTGTAGACTCCCAAGTTGAAAGTCGTAACGCAGTATCAGATGAAAGTCCAAGTCAAGGAACTATCCAAAGTCTAAAAGTAAAACTCCTCAAGCAAGGGATAGTAACCTACAGTCCAAATGATTAGAGCCACATTTTTAAGGGTCTTTTTATTAATGTTTTTAATGAAAAGAAAAAGAAAGGTCAAAGGGGGAAAAGAGAAGATGACATAAAGTAAATGATATGAAATAAATTACATGAATGTAAATGCTTGAAATATAAAGTGCTGAAATATAAATGGCTTAAAAGTAAATTGAAATAAAGTAAGATGTGGAAAGTAAATGTTAGGAATTAATACATTTTAATAACATTAATGTTAGTAGTTAGTAATCCGATTCGGGACAATTTAGCGCTATGTTAAGCAATCGTTAGTGAGCTTATGTAGAAGTTGTACCTATCTGAGGTCGGGCCATAGAAATGTAGGTGTAGTGCATGTTAGGGAAATGATACAAAGTCATTCTCAGAAAACAATGCAACACCATGGTTTAAAACTAAAATCAAAGTGATCAATCACAAAGGTAAGGGGATGAGATCATTACATCAATCAAATCCTTCATGATACCTTGAGACAAACTTATCATCAATCCAAAGTACCTAAAATGATCAAATGATCATTTAGAGGTAGACTCGAAATGATGAAAGTTCATCAGGCACCAATCCAAATCTAAATGAATAAGATGAATCAATCATCATCCAATTGATCAAAATAAAAGAAGAAAGAGATGAAGAGAGGGCAACTAAATTGAATCACAAAATTAGAGCAATCCATCATCAATGTCAATCATCTATCTTGGTTCATCAAGGTAATAAACATATCACCAACCTAAAGTACCAAAATTGATCCAATTAATCATTTGATGATCCAATTGATAAAGATTCATGCAAACAAATAACTATCCAAAGTCCATTGAAAATGATGATGATTTTGATCAATCAAGTCTTGGTCCAAGTCAACAGATGTCAAACTAATATTAAATGACAAAAATAAACAAATAAATGCATTAAAATGATTTTTAAAATGATTTTCAATTAAAAATAAAAGGAAAATTCAAATGAAGCTTCAAAACCTTAAATAAATCACTACAAAAATTATAAAAAATCATAAATATTCTAAAGAGAAAGATCTCAAAATTTGGGATCTAAATGTTTTAAAATGATTAAAAAGAAAATTCATGAAAATAAACTAAGAATAAAATAATGAGAAAAAGATTTAAAAAAACTAAAAAATCTGAAGAAAAAAGCGAGGTAGAAAATAATTTTAGAAAATTATAGAAAAAATTTGAAGTGAAAAATAAATTTGGAACTATTTTTTATGAATTTTTAAAGAAAATGAAATAAAAACTAAAATAAAATAAGAAAAAGAAATTAAAAGGCTACGGCTAGTATCTGTGGAAGCGTATCATTGGATGGAGGTTTGAATTTCGCTCTAGAAGGTGCGAAGCACTTCATCTTCAACCTCGAGAAACCCTCATTTTAGAAGGTCATGAACTGTAATTTTAAGCTTAACCACACACATGGTTAGCTTCGTTTTACTTCATCGTTCATGCCTATATGCTCATGATCAATTTATTTGATCTGAACAAGGAGAATTTGTAGAAATATGATAAACCCTAACAATCTTAAAAGTAAAATTCGATTCCAAACATCAAAGATAAATTCCAGTTATATTAGGGGAAATACTAAGTGGAACAAGACGAAGAGACTAGTAAAGAGTTTTTCAGTTGAGAAATTACTCGTATCTACCTTTCCCAAGTGATCTTCAAAGCTTGAAAATAGTGGAATCGGGTTGAGTATTTCAGGTCATGGATACCTTCTATAATGCTTGGATTAGCTTCATAGGAGACGGGTGATGAGTTCTGGGATGAGAATTTGAGTTGAAATGAAGAGAAATCAAGGTTTCAAACTTCTAGTTTTTTGTGGTTTCGAGCATCAAAGTGGCAGAGGTTTTTTGCCTATTCAAGCTTAGTTTTCAGTGCAGAATGACTCTCAATTTATAGGACAAGAGAGTGAGGTCATGGCTTGAGTTAAAAGTAGATCCCAAGCATGTGAAGAAGTGAGAAATTTGTAGATCTCAATGTGTAAGGATTTGGCACGAAATGTGTGACTTGTTGAGCTCATTTAGGTCACTTTGCACTTGGTGAAATGTGTTTTGTAATCACAAACAAGTGTGCACATGATTTGGTGGACCTAAGTTAAGTTTGCAAATGCTTTCTAAATTTATAGGTCACAGTTCAAGCAGAGTTCAAGTCACCATGTTCACCCTTAGGCCAAATGAAATTCCATCGTGTGTTTTGTGATTTTTCTTGAACCAAATGTTCTTTTCATGAGAAGGAAGACAATGCAAAAAGAGTCAACTCAATTTTATGCTTGATGAAAAATGAGAAGTTAAGTTTTTACCACAGAAAACTTGGTCTTGCATTAGGTCAAACATGTTATGAACTCACTTTGTGTATAAATAGTCTTCATGATTTGAGGTCTTTAGAGCTATAATTGATGTTTAACCTCTAAGTGAAAGTTGTAGAGGATATAAAAACGGATATTTTGATAATATAACCTCCCATAAAAGTTGAAAGTTGAAGGAGTTATGGTATTTTGGGGATAGGCATGCCTTACTTGACTTTTAGGTCAAATTCTCTGAATCCACAACATGACCTATAATTAATCTGAAACTTTAAGAACCTTAGGAGCATAATTGGCCTTTCACTTGTGAAGAGGAATTATATGGGACATAAAAATGAACCTTTTTCATAAATAACCACTCAAAAGTGTTAAAGTAAGAATAAGTTATTATACTTTGACCAAGGCATGATAAACTTGATTTTTAGATCAAAACATCTTGAACCAACTTGTAACTTTTGGGCTTCTTCTTGTAATCCAAGGCATATTGTTGAACATATGGACTCCAAATTCATGATCCTTGATTATTATTTGATAGATATTTGAAAACGCTTGAGAAAACTTGATGGAGAAGGCATGGAAATAAACACATAAACCTATTTGACTTGACTTTAAAAGCAAGCAACCAAACTTGAACTTTCTTTGATCAAATGGTGTGAAATGAAGCTTGAGGAGAAATTGACATAAGATTATAGGTCATGCCTTTATTAATAAGCCCTTGAAAATAAATGGTTTCCCATCTTTGAGCTTGAGGATTTAAAATCCTAATTGAATAACCACACTTTATCTTCTTGATTCAAAACTCTACCTTGCCAAATAAATAAAAGGAACGAAGCATATTTTTGTATTTTGGTTAAAGTTAGAAAAGAATACATTAAATAATCATAAAGCAAAAGAAAAAGACAAAGGTGCTTGGTGATCTCCCACACAACAACCCCAAAAAAAAAGGAGGGTTGAGAGGCTACCAAGCTTGTAACTTTGATGAAGTGTAAATGATGTTATAGATGGAAACTTAGGGGTAAAAATTAGGGAATTACACCAAGATACATTGGGTACCAAATAAAACTTAATTTGTTTTGCAGGTTTTCTTAAAGACCACTAAAACCTATGGTATCTTGATAATATTTATTCTAAGCATATGACGGTAGATATAAGAAAATTTTCAAATATGGGGACAACAACAAAGGCAAAATTGGAACACCAACTTTCACATCCATTGAAGATGTACTTTATGTTGAAGGACTAAACCACACTCTTCTTAGCATAATACAAGTTTGTTACTAAGGATTCAAGATCAAGCTCACCAAGGATGAATGTTTGATTGAAGATATACCCACTCATTAGGTAAAACTCATAGGTAAAAGAATTAATAATTTCCATGATTCCTTTAGATGAGTTATTTTTCCCCCTCCTTTTTGCTAATGACAAAGAGGGAGAAGATATATATGTATGTGTATTTTTGTCTCTAATTTTGCAGCAACAAAGATGTCAAATTCTCTATGAAACAAGGAAGATATTTTATCAAGGGGGGGTTATCAAAGTTAAGGGCAGCATTCACTTCAAATCTTCTCAAAAGTTATAAGCGATTCAAGCATTTCAACTTTCAATGGTTGTCATTATCAAAAAGGGGGAGATTGTAAAGTCAAGTTTCTCCAACAATGTATTTTGATGAAGAAAACTTTAATCTCTCAAGACTATGTGCATATTTCAAAGGATGAGCTAAAGCAATATGAGTAAAAGATATGGAATGAATACTTATTTATCATATTATACTCTTTCAAAATGGTGTGATACACATATAAACACCATATGTTTTAGAGTTCAAAAAATTACCTATTTCAATTCAATTCAAACTCATTTTCTCTCAAATTTCAAACAAGTGCTTTATGTCATAAACATTTGCATTAAACTTACTGCATACATTTTCATTGTATTTATGAAAGGTTTCATCACTATAAAATTTTGAGCACTTGTATAATATATTGTGAATTTCTTACTTGAAAAGGAAGACCAATTCTTGTAATTGATAAACATCTTACATCTTTAAACTTCTTATAAAATTACAAAATTGTGTGTGTATCTTGTTGTCTAGGAATGTTGGAAACAAGAAAGTGGAAAAGAAAGGATTGTTTTCTTTTTCTACTTGATTGGTGTAGATACCTTAATGTCCAAGATTGTTGGAAGCAAGAGAGTGAAAAAGGAGAGGATTCTTCTCTTTTCTACTTGGTTATATCATAAGGTGATTTTCCTTAGTGATTTGGTTAGTAACTTGTGTATAGAGACTAGTATTAGGCTTGTACAAAGTTCTATCAACTATTAAAATCTTTTACATGTTATAAGGGGACTAGACATACTCTCAGATTCTGAGAGGAACTAGTATAATCCCTCTATGTTCTTTATTTTTCTACAATTTATTGCTTTCATCACTTAAAAATAAACCATAAAAATAATAACACTTATCTCTAAAAACAATAAAATTTTAAAGTACCTAACTCACCCCCCCCCCCCCCCCCCCTCGCGCCCTCTTAGGTGCATTAAATACTTACAATTGGCATCAGAGCAGGTTATAGATAACATGTTCCTAAAGATCCAGAATGGTTTCTGCAAATGTAAATCCTATTTTTAGAGACGGTGGTAGCAATAACAAGCCTCCATTATTTTGTGGCGAATACTTCAACTTTTAGAAAATATACTTGAAGGCACATCTAGAGGCAAAAGGAGAAAAAATATGGAATACTGTAGTCAATGGACCATTTGTTCTTACAAGTGTTGTAAATGGTGTAGGCACACCAAAAATTAAAAGTTCATGGGATGAAGATGATAATAAAAAGGTTCTCAATGAGAAGAAAGCAATTAATCTTTTTCAAGGTTCACTTAGTATAGATGAGTTCTTTGGCATTTCAACATGCACAACTGCAAATCAAATATGAGATATATTGGTGGAAACTCTAAAGGAACTTCTGAAGTTAAAAGATCAAGATTAAACACTTTGAGTCAAGAATGTGAGTTATTTAGAATGCATCCCCGAGAATCAATCATTGACTTGTAGAAAAGATTTGTACATTTGACAAATAACTTGATAGCATTTGGTAATACTTTTACTAACGAAAAAATTAATCTTAAAGTACTTAGATCTTTAACCAGGGAATGGCAACCAAAAGTAGCAACAACATTCGAATATAAGAATCTATCCAATATGACATCTGCAACATTGTTTGAAAAACTCTAAGTGCATGAAATAGAACTTGGAAGATTGGAGAAGCATGAAATTTAAGTAAAAGATTCAAAATATATTGACTTAAAGACTAGAGTCAAAAATCATGATAGCAATAAAGAGGATGAGTCCACTAGTGATGAAGATGATGATATTATCAAGAAGTTTGATAAGTTTTTAAGAACCGAAAAGAAAGAGAAGATCATTAAAATGGAAGCACTAACAAGGAAGGTTTCATGCTTTGAATATGGAGAAAGTGGAGATGGTAAAAGTGAATTCCCTACATTTAAAAAGTAGAATAAATACTTCAAAAGCAAGATGGACAAAAGGCTAAAGAAAGCATATATAGCATGGGATGCTAATGAAATAATTTCATCTTCAAATGAAAAATATACAAACAAGGAATTGACGACATTACATCATTCCGATGATGAAGAAGAAGAGGTTAGTAAAAAAATATCTTCTTATGACAATGATGCACAAAGTGCAATAAATGAATTACTCAATGAATGGAAAATTCAATACAAAACAGTGTCAACACAAAAGAAACAAATTTTATCTCTTGAAGAAAATATTAACACCATGGAAAAAGAACTTTAAGTAGAAAAATAAAATTATATTGAAAAACTATACAAAATTTACATGCAAAAAGTGTGAGTCACTTTCTTTTCAAATTGTCAAATTAAAGAGAGTTCTTGAAAGATGTGAAAAAACACAAATTGGATTGGATGGTTTTCTTAGTCAACAAAGATATTCCTATGAAAAAAGTGGAATTGGTTATTCTAAATTTAACAAACCAAGTTCTAGCAAAATTATCTTTGTTAACGCAAATGACCAATCTACAAAAGAGAAAATGAACCAAGTGAAACATGTACATCATTATACTAAGAAGAGATTTGTTAACAAAAAATCTTATGTTCCTAGATGTAGAAGTAATTTTGTTCCTACATGTTTCAATTATGGTATAATGGGTCAAACACCTAATAATTCCTACGTAAGAAACATTAGTGTGGTAAGTGGACATTTTGTGTGGGTCAAGAAAGGAACTAATTATGAAGGACCCAAGGCACATTAGGTACCAAACAAAAAGTTAATTTATTTTATAGATTTGATTGAAGACCACTACAAACCTGTGGTATCTTGATAATGTTTGATCTAAGCATATGACAAGAGATATAATTTTCAAATCTAGTGCTTAAAGCCAAGGATTATGTCACATATTGTGACTAAGGCTTTAAGATCAAGCTCACCAACGATGGACGTTTGATTGAAGATGAAGCCCCTTATAAGGTAAAACTAATAGGTAAATAATTAATCATTTTCATGATTCCTTTAGATGAGTTATCTTTTTCCCCTGATTTTTGCTAATGACAAAGAGGGATAAGATATATATGTACGTGTATACTTGTCTCTAATTGTTGAATCAACAGAAATATCAAAATCTCAATGAATTAAGGAAGAGCTTTGATCAAGGGGGTTATCAAATTTTTGGGGAGAATTCACTTAAAAGCTTCTCAAATGTTCTAAGAGATTCATGCATTTCAACTTTCAATGGTTGTCATTGTCAAAAAGGGGGACATTTTGAAGTCAAGCTTCTCCAACATTGTGTTTTGATGAAGGCAACTTTAATCTCTCAAGATTTTATGCATAATTAAAAGGTAGAGCAAAAGCATCATGATTCAAAGCTATGGAATCAAGACTTGTATCTCAAGCAACATTATTAAGATGAACTTGGATCTCTTTGGAGTTTGATCATCATTTTTAGGTACAAGTTGCAAATCCATTATTTGTTATACTATATAGTGCTCATATATATTGTGTTAATTTCATCCATATACATAACTCGTTTCTAAACATAAAGGCACTTGCATACAAGCATATTTTTTCGGTATTTTTCAATTTTATAGCAGGTGTAACTGGTTACACCAATTGGTTAACGGGATAATAAATGTAAAAATGGTTTTTCAGATAATTGTTTCAAACATTCTGTTTTTGGTAAATTGTGGCATTTAAACTTGTCGTAACACTGCACTAAAATTGCAACAATTTACACCGGTTAGTAAAATTTCCTTTTTTTTTAAAACGTATTAGGTGTAACACCTTTTGGTTCACTGGTTACACATTCGAAAATTTCAATTTCCAGGCTTTGCTTTAGCTGTAATTTGTTACGATGATGTGTTAATCGGTTACCACTAAAGTAGTGGCACTTTTTCATTAAGAATCTGATTGAAACATATTTTATTTCTTCGCCATCAATCATTGCATTGATTCATTATATTATACTCTTTCAAAATGGTGTGATACACATATAAATACAATATGTTTCAGATTTCAAAAACTTACCTCTTTCAATTCAATTCAAACTCATTTTTCTCTCAAATTTCAAACAAGTGTTTGTGTGATAAACCTTTGTGTGAAACTTACTGTAAACATTTTCATTGCATTTCTGAAAGGTTCATCACTATAAAGTTATGAGCACTTGTTTAACATATTGTAAATTTCTTACTTGGAGGGGAAGATCAATTTTGTAATTGATAAACATCTTATATCTTCACACATCTTAGAAAAGGCAAGAATTATGTGTATACCTTGTTATTCAAGATTGTTGGAAACATGAGAGTGAAAAGAAAATATTTATTTTTTCTACTCGATTGGTGTAGATACTTTGTTGTTCAGGATCATTGGAAGCAAAAGAGTGGAAAAGGAGAGGGTTGTACTATTTTCTACTTGGTTGAATCATAAGGTAATTTGCCTTAGTGATTTAGTTAGTAACTTCTATATAGAGACAAGTATTAAGCTTGTACAAGATTCTACCAACTATTGAAATATCTTACATGTTGTAAGGGGACTTGTACTCTAGGACTATGAAAGGAACTAGTATAATCTCTATGTGTTCTTTATTTTTGTGCACCTTATTGATTTCATCACCTAATCATAACCCAGAAAAATAATAACACTTATCTCTAAAAACCTGAAAATTTTAAAGTATCTAATTCACCCCTTTCCTCTTAGGTGCATTCCATACATACAGTATGACTAGACACTATTAGGTCAGCAATATCGATAGTAAAATCATGGAGAACTAAAATTTAGAATAAAATTAATAATTAAAGTAGAAGAATCAAAACTTTATGAATTTTTAAAATAGAAAGCCGAATTATTTTTAAACTTATACTCTACATGAATTATTTATTGGTTATTTTAACTTTTGGGTTTATAATTTAAAACTTCTTAAGTTTTGACGATCTCTGAAGGGTAATGTATTTTAATATCGAAGCATTTTTCCTGCCACCACCACACTTTAAACTCATTTATCACTTTTGCTTTTGTAACCCCTAAGTCTTGTATAGTAGTAATACATACTAGATGTTGGATAATGAGAGAAGCGGATATGAAACTACCTGGCAAGCGCAAATGTAAGAGAGACGAGACAACATCCAAGGTAATCGTCATCCCAATAAATGGAAGATGGAAGGATGATGTTTCCTTATGCCATCGCTCAACAAAGGCTGGCAATAGGGCAACATCGAGCATGGTCAGCAAATAGTTCACCAATGAAAGGAAACCACAATCATCTACAATCTCCTTCACCTCTTGCGGCATCTAGGCATCTAAGAACTTCTTCAGCTTCCCCCTGTGGGTGGGCACCTTTCGCAGTAGCCGAGTTTGTAACAAACAAAGTAAAAGGTGTCAACTATTTTCAATGTATCAATAATAAATAAAAATAAGTTCAACATAACATATATATATATATATATATATATATATATATATATATATATATATATATATATATATATATATATATATATATATATATATATATATATATATATATATATATATATATATATATATATATATATATATATATATATATATATATATATATATATATATATATATATATATATATATATACACACACACACACACACATCTCCCTGTCATAATTGGAATGCCACAAGATCAACATATCGAGTAAGCATAGAATGATCACTAGGCCCTCTAAAAAACCATTCATTTGTGTGTATAGATGAATATGTTAAAGTCGGAGCAGTAACCTATGTATCAATTAGAGGCGTAACCTATGTAGCACTTGTAGCAGCCACCTTTGTATCCGGTTGAGGAGTAATATTTGTATCATTTGAAGCCTTCATTTTAGAATGACAGGCCACCTTTGTCTCGACCATCATCTCCCTATCATCCTAACCCTCTAGATCCTCAGCTTCTACATGAACATCCTCAACAACCGCTACAATGGGCTCTTCATCAAGATTTCTGGTTCATTCATCGACTATATATCCTATACATCGGATATTACGGGGTGCACGATCCTACTCAATCATCAGTCTCCTATGAGAATCGGTCGGGGTTACTCTCCCTTCTTGAAAATGGAAACTTTAACGTCATATGCCCTTGCAAGAGCCCTCGTTGCAGCTTTGTCATGCTGCCTAGAAGCAATTGTTCTTTATGATCCTCTAGTCCTCACTACAAATAAAAAAAAAATGAAGTATCAACTTTTTTAAAAATCCAAAAATCATCATGATTTACCCAAAGTTTTTGAAATATTCGGTTAACCATAGCAACATTTTTCATTATCGAATTTTTCAAAATATGCAGTATAACTGCATGTATTTTTGTCGATTTTTTCAAAATATTCGGTTGAAAACAAGTATTTTTCCGGGGTTTTCAAATTATATGGTAGAAAACACGCATTTTTACCATAATTATAAAAATATCTGGTAAATATGCATTAGAAACATGAGTTTCTATCGAGCATTTCTTAAAAACAGGTAAAAATGCATATATTTATGAAAAATTCGGTAAAAAGCTAAAAAATTCAGTAAAATTGTACTTGTCATAAATTCGGTAGTTTAAATGAAAAATCTGATATGAACGAGAGATTTTCAAAAAAATTGAAATTTTAAAAATAAATGGTAAAATGAGTTTTTATATGATAAGGTTAATATGGTCAAATCATAATATTTGGAGGGGGTGTCACGTTAAAGTGTTGGGAGACAAAAAAAAATTTCTAATAAGAAATAAATTCCTTGGACTATACTATGTTTGGGCCTTTGAATGGACCTAAACAATAAACGTTGACTCTCATATGATGTTGGAAAGAAACGAAATAATCTTGACAAAAACATAAAACGTAATTTTTCAAAAATGAGAAAGAAATTAAATAATCTTGACCAAAACATAAAACATAGTTTTGCAAAAATGAAATCTAGAATTTTATTTAACTTTTTTATTTTGGAAATTTTGTTATGTTCTAATGATCTGATTGTTGGGTTTATTTCTCATTTTATAATTTTTTTATCACGTAAAATAAATAACTTATTCTAATTTAATTCTAAAAAGATAAAATGTTTGTTAAAAATACTAGTATTAATTCATTCATCGTCCATAGCATAATGACACAAAAATAAAAGTAAGAATTATTAGAAATTTCTTATTTAAATTATTTTTGTAATTGTAAGAAAATATCATATACATTATTTATACAAGTTTAGTGTTATTTTAATTACCTAACTAAAGATAAATTGTAATCTAGAGATCGTATTAATTTACTAAAGTCACTTACGGAGCTGGAGCGTTATCTTGATTTAGTGTACATGTGATTCGGATTCAGGATCTATCCAACAGATATTTCCATTATATGCTCGAAGATCAGTAAGATGTTATAACCTCTCAACTATATAATGAGAAAGCATATCATTTTTCAGGTACAATTCAAATTCAAACTTCAGTTGATTCCGCTCAGCCACATCAATATTCCATTCTTCCTCCATCGTTTGTAGGTTCCACTTAACAACTCCATAAAGGTGAACCATCCTTCAGGCCCCCAGCCCCAACGGTGGTGTCAAGACCAGAGACTGTCTAGATTACAAATGTTGTAAGCTAGCCTCGAAATGTAAGGTGCGAACGAAATGTTAAACAACTTGTACAACATGGTTCAACAATAAAACTCACATGCAGTGGCGGAGAGGTTGCTTCATTTTGAAGAAAGCCAACATAACACAAATCCAAGAGATAACACGGTGCAGGAAGTCGTCTCCTAAAGAAGTCATACAATCATCCTTGAGCTAGCCGTGTCTCACTGAAATGTCACTCTAAGGTCTCCAAATCATCAAAGAAGCCAAAGATGATAGACTCCTCCTCATAGTCCCGAAGAAGGTTGAGGTAGTCATGATCACTTAAAGGATTAAGTGGAGAAACCTTTCGTCATAAAGCAACAGAGACATCCTTTTTTCGCTCGCATTCTTGACAGTTGGACAACGGAATTAATGGAAAAACTTATGAAGTTAAATGATTATGATGGGAAGGGAGACAGTGACAAACATGTGCAGCATATTGATGATCGCCTGAATTACTACCACACCTTACACTAACATGACTGGATCAACTAAGCTCTAGTTTAAATCTATGTCTTGCGGGAGAGTTTAATCATGGACTGATTTCTGTGAGAACTTAATCGCTTGCTTCATGATGCAGAAAAGGAAGCCTTTGACGATAGTCGCTCTCAGTGAGATTACACATGGTAAGAAGGAGATATTGCAATTATACATCGACCGCTTCACACAAGTGGCCATGGAAGTGGGAGGCTCCGACAAGAGCCTCAAATGTTGGATAGTTTTGAACGATTTGAAGAAGGATATCACTTCATGGATAAATTAGGGAAAATGAAAGCTCATAATCTGAAAGAACTGTTGAATAGATCACAACACTTTATCAATATTAAAGAGAAAATTATCGCTCCAGAAACAGCCAAGTGAATACAAATGGAATCTCTAGCCATCCATCCAGGAAGGTACCAAACCATTGAAGGGAAGAATCTGACCGTAGGACTTGTGATCGATATGACAAGTATACTCCCTTCAACATTTCTTGGGAGAATATCTACCAAGAGTGTGTTAACATGGAATTCTGGAAGGTTAGGATAAAAATAACTTTTCTGATTGGAGAATCCTCTCGGACAGACAATACAAAGTATTGTTGCTTCCACAAGAGCCACAACCACACTACCAACGAATTCATCCAACTAAAGGTCGCGATCGAAGGTCTAATAAAGAGAAGCGACTTGTATGAATACACCAAAGGTGGAAACAAATATTGATAGGAGTCTCCAAAGAGCTCGAGATATGAAAGTCGAGGTTGCAACTAACAACAAAGAAGAGAGTATTTAAGAAGATGTGACACATAAGGGGAAGTGATAACACATTATAGCCATTACAAGAGGTTATCCCCAGGAAAATTCTCCGCACAATGGGATAAATAGGAGGAAGATCTCAAAATTAAAGCTCGTCAATAAGAAATGCGCAAGAAACTCGACAAAGAATATGGAAAGACTGATACTTTGTTTTCAAAATAGCATAAAAGTAGGGGAATCCCAAATGATATCTTCCCTATAGTCATAATTTTAATTCTCGACCACTTTGACGTGTCTCTAATAATAATTGATGGTGGTAGCTACTATAACATAATATACTCATAGCTATTTTAGAATATAGGCCTAAAGAAAGAAAACTTATGGCCATATGAAGGACCTAACTTGTAGGAATTCATCGGCACGATGACCCGTGCGTGGGGGTAGATTGAGTTGATGTTTTCTAAACGAGTAGGGAAATATGTGAGGATTATCTACTCATATTTCCTTGTGGTTCCATACAAGGATGTATACAATTTCATACTCAGAAGACCATTCACTAAGGCCTTAGATGTTGTAACATCCCCAATTCACCTTAAACTTTCACAATTTTCATGGTGAACCAATAAAAGTTAATGTTGACTTAGTAGAGGCTAAGAGGATCTACCAGACATTGCAACAATATCAAAAGGAGGGAGAATGCAGAGACATGCAGATGAATGTAGCCTCTTTCACTAGACAACTAAGGAACATCAATATCTGATCCCTCGGGGTTAACACAAGTCATGCTAGCCATGTAGGCAAGAGTGGATGACTCAATAAACAACAAAAAGAAAGGAGAATAAGCAGTGGAAGACCCACCAGGTTATGTTTACAATTTCACTACTTTACTGATTCCATGTATAATTAAATTAAGTCACCTTGATGTACTATAATATCATCATTTTAATTAACAAGAACATCATTCTAAAATATCTTTTTTCTTTGTCACTATGAAAGGTAAAGACGAGCCTGGGGTACAAACGAAGAGATTGAGGATCCAACAAAATGACTCAATGGTGATGTCATAAATGCCACATGCTTAAGATTAAAGCAATCAAAACCCCATGATTCAAAGCACATACATAAAGAAAGTGGTAAAACTGCTAAAATGGAAATAATTAGTCCCTATTGGTAGCTAGCCACTCTAGAGGCCGTAGTGGGTCTGCAACACGTCAACGTTAGATCAGTTATTCACCTAGGGGAAAGGGGAAACATCCCTTGACTAGGCATGTCCCTAGAGGCATCCAATAAACTTTGAGCAAAAACATAGTAAGTTAAAGCAAAGTTAGGAGCAATAAACTTGTTATCTATAACACATACACCTTAATGAGGTAAAAATTATATCTTAATTTCAAGTTCATATAAGGAGGTTCCCTATTGTAGAGGTTTTATTTACATCTCTAATCTCTAAGCGAAATGACTTTCCCATCTCTAATTATCTTATCCGACCATACTTGTTCCCTTTAAATATGAAAATGAGAGTAAACAGGCTCCACTTGCAATAAAGAATTCTCCAAAGACTCAAAAACATATGTGAACCGACATTATATGCTTTATCTAACTTTTAGACCAAGGATACATTCTCAAGATGTAAATTCTCGAGATCCTCTTGAACGGATGAAAGAGATTCCTTCATAGTAGATAGTGAAGCCTAGGTAGAAGTCATAGCTTTATATTTCTTTGTTACTTTCCTTGCTAATAGTTTTACCTAGTCAACTAATGAGCCGAGGAGATTAAAAGCACCCATGGCATCACTTATTCCAGTAAGAAAAATGGAATCCTTTTTAACTTCTTACAGGTACATATTATTCTACAACATCATTTTGAAGACATTGTCCTCCAATAGTCGAATTGTTATAGGAACATCCCAATGACCGACCCCACCAATGGCTAAAATGGAAGAAGCTCGACAGATGTAATATGTTAGGGTTGACAACTCCTCCTTAAGAGATTTGTTGGTCAGATTGGCGAGGTGAGAGAAATCTTCTTCTGAATTAGACACCCAATGATATTTCAGAGTACGAGGTTTCAACTGAGACAAGAAGACAAGATCCGAAGGACCCATATGTACACGACGCCCTTCACGAATTTCCCAAATTATGTACATCAAGGGTAGGCCTTGAGGCAGTTCTCCCTTGAAAATTCAGTCGAGAGGGTCAAGGAGAACTCTTCATTATTCTAGAGGGAGCAAGAACATTGATCGAAATTGAAGATGTTGAAGGACCAACTATCTTTGGAATAGCTCGAACTACCCTATTCATATGATGAATTATTTCCACACTCTTTATTAAATGTGCATATAACAATTATCAAAACATCAAGGGAATTACATGTAACAATAACTGACATCAAATTATAGAGATATTGGAAGTGTATTGAAGATAACCTTCCTCTCTTCCTTGGTATAGGCATCGATTAATAAGTGGGTTTCAATGATCCGACTCAAGAGTTTCTTTGAGAGTTCATCTCTACTCTGGCATAATCCAACTCTTTGAAAAGGTTCCTAACTTCTTTTTTAGGTAAAGCTCCTCCTGAGACAAATCAATATACTTGTAGATGTAACACCCTTATAAACCCACATATAATTCTCATATGATTTACAAAAATAATTCAAATAAAACCTCCAACAAGGGTGTCACATCTTCATATAAACGTCATATAAAACATCATCCTCCGTAACAAGGGTTTTCAAAATCAATTATAACGAATACTTCATTAATAAAAACAATAACACTTCAACTAATCACAACGGAATTAATAGTTTCAAAACACTTTTATTAAAATACTTCATAGAAGCTTCATCATACTCCATCGTTCATAGTTCATAATTCAAATAACTCAAATACCATGAAAGGTAGTTCAAATCTCAAGACAACCAAAAGAACATAATTATTCAAATCAGACTATTCCAACCCTGATGTTACATATCATAGGAAGACCCAATTTATTCAACAGAAAATAAATAACGCACTCCGAAGCTATCTTCGAAGCTTCAACGAACTATTTCTGATTACCTGCAAGTTACCCACGTATATAGGCAACATTTCCAAGTAGAAAGGGTGAGTAATAAAAAATTATTATAAAAGATATATGGAATAGATATAGTAGTACAACAAAAAATCATAATAGATTCTACATATCATCATACTTCATATATTATACTCAAACTTTTCAATCATCAATACACATCAATTACATCGTTATATCATAACATTAACATCTATCATCAAACACCACTGAAATCACAACGTCATAAACATCACTTAATCAATCATTATGCAATGTCACATATAATGCAATGCAACATGATTGACTCATACATGTGGTACTAAAACTTCATTGATGACCAAGCCATATTTCTCCCAAAATCCCCAGCATAGGATCAATTCTCGCTTGGAACTAGAGCACTTCACAAAAATGCACTCAGTCCACACCATGGGATTGAGCATGTCACTGGACTAACGTCCTAACAATCATAACTGGACCAACATTCTAACATCACTGGGCCAATGCCCTAACATATGCTATGAATCCATAATGCGCAACAACAAAATATAACATGACCACTGCTAGCCAACACACATCATCATTCATATAATCATCATATAATTATCTTCACACGACATGGATGCACCTAAACATGCAATCATCCTCTACATTAATCATAACAACATCAACTATTTCATAACACAATATAGCATCATCATAGTATCATCAATTCATCATTTACACATAGATCATAACAAATCAATCACTGAATCATCCACTTCATCAAAGCATAGGTACTAGAAAATACACCACATATTTCATTATACCACAAACAATTATAGTTCATCGCATTAGATGTTACAATTAACATGTTTTTCCATCACTTGTTTCGCCCGACGACGTCTTCATTCTCCCGGTGAGCTTAAGCTCACCTCTGCTTCGCCCGACGAAGCTAGAGCGAGACACCTCCTCTAAACATTTTCCAGACACTTTCCAAAAACTCATCCCTCTCTCTCGCTTGACTCTCACCTGACGATGTCTGAGCGAATATGCTTCGCCCGGAGACTTGGGAAGCAAGCTCCGTGAGGATGCAAAAACAACAACTCCGCTATTGCATTTTTGAATAGAACCAATCCAAATTCCTTATGATTTCATCACCCATTCATTCCAAAATTCATATAACTCATCATGGTTTCAAAACATCACAATACATACAGTTAATTATAAAACCTCAAACAACCTACATACCTCTAAACCCTATATCAATCATAATAATAAGGATAACCCGCCTTACCTTAGATTCTCCTAGCAATTATCTTTCCTTCTCCGCGTTCTACAGAATCCCTCTGAGTTATTGTGCCCTAGCTCTCATTCACCGCTTGTTCCTTACTTTCACGATTCCACAAAATGAGACACTAACACTCTCTTTTCCTAGTTTAACCCTTGGACCCTTTCTATGGTCTTCATTAATATTACTCTCACTTATCACTTCACCTATTACCATCTTTCCCTTATTATTTCTATATAATATATTATCTCTATTTCACTAATTAAAATAATTCTAAATAATACCTCTAATTATCTAAAATTATTAAAAACATCTAATATCACTTAATTTCCAATATACCACATATAACATCACATCACACATCATATTCATCAAAACATCACATATACTCACAAACACATCACAAATACTCATTATAAATCAATTAAATAATTAAATAAATAATCTAGCTATTTTTGGGATGTTACAACTCTCCCCCACTTAAAATAATTTTTTTTCCTCGAAAATTACCTAGAGGAAACAAAATCAGATAAGACTCTCTCATAGGATCCTCACATTCCAAAGTCCAACTTTCACCAGCTGGTCCACCCCACAATACCATAACGAAGGCCATGTATTTACCCCACAATTGCTTCACTTCTTGGCCTTCTATCCGTATGGGTGATGCTTCAACAGTCAGGCTATCTCTCACCTGCACATCATCCATTTGAATCACATGCAAAGGATTCACAATGTATCTCCTCAACTAAGACACATGAAACACATCATGAATATTCTCAAATGACAGCGGTAAAGTAATCCTATAAGCCACTTCACCTATCTTCTCTAATATTTTATATGGACCAACAAAACACAGTGTAAGCTTTCTCAATTTTAAAGCTCTACCAACATCGGTTATCGGAGTAACTCTCAAAAACAGGTGATCATCCTTTTGGAATTCAAATGCCTTCCTCCTCTTATCGTGATAACTCCGTTGACGAATCTGAGAAGATTTCATCCTCTCTTGGATCATCTTAATCTTCTCATTTGTTTCTTGCACAATTTCTGGTCCGAGCACAACACTCTTGCCTGACTCATACCAACACAATGGAGTTCTATATCTCTTACCATACAATGCTTCGTACGGTTTTATACCAATACTCGCATGAAAACTATTGTTGTACGTAAACTCAATAAAGGGCAATGGGTTGTCCCAAGCACCTCATTATTCTAACACATAAGCCCTCAATAAATCCTCCAAAGACTAAATAATCCTCTTTGGATGACCGTCCGTTTGTGGATGATATGCATAAATCAACCTCAACATAGTACCAAAAGCATTCTGCAAACCTTATAAGAGCTTTAATGTAAACCTCACATCTCTATCTGCGATACTGGAAGATATCCCATCCAATCTCACAATCTCCTCAATAAAAATCTCATCTAGCTTCTCCATAGGATGATTGATCTTCATCGGCAATAAATGAGCCTACTTAGTCAACATATCCACAATCACCCAAATCAAATCATTGCCATTAGCAGTATTTGGTAAACCCGACACAAAATCCATAGAAATACCATCCCATTTCCATTGTGAAATGTTTAACTGCTGCATTAGACCCAAAGGCTTCTGATGTTCAATCTCCAACTTCTGACAAGTCAAAGAAGCATATACAAGTTTGGCAAATTCATTTTTCATACCAGGCCACCAAAACAATTTCTTCAAATCTCGGTACATCTTCGTAGCACCGAGATGAATACTTAACCCACTTCTATGTCCTTCCTCAAGAGTAGTCTTTTTAAGTTATGGAACATCTAGAACACACTCTATTTCCAAACCTCATCACACAATCCTCATCAATTCAGAACTCACCTCCATTATCTTGGTTAATCAAGGTCAATTGATCAACCAATTTAAAATCAGACTTCTGACCTTCTCGGATTTCTTCTAAAATACCACTAGTCAGTTTCAACATTCCTAACTTCACACTATTAGGAGTGTCTTCACACACCAAGCTCCTATCTCTGAATTGTTCGACCATTTCTAACTCTCAAACCATAAGCATCGACATATGCAACGACTTCCCACTGAACACATCAGCTACCACATTTTCTTTACCAGGATGGTAATTCAAATCAAAGTCAGAATCTTTTAACAACTCAAGCCATCTTCTCTGCCTCATATTCAATTCCTTCTGATCGAATAAGTACTTTAAACTTTTATGATCAATGAACACTTCAAATTTAGATCCAAAAAGACAATGCTTCCAAATCATCAACACAAACACCACAACTGCTAGCTCTAAATCATGCGTAAGATAATTCCTTTCATGAACTTTTAGTTGCATAGAAGCGTAAGCAACAACCTGTCCATTTTGCATTAACACACCACTAATACCCATCTTAGACAAATTACAATACACCACAAAAGACTTACTCGGATTAGGAAAAATTAATATCGGAGCAGTCGTCAATTTCATCTTCAATTCTACAAAACTTTCTTCACATGTAACATCCCACACATAAGCTTGACCCTTTTGAGTCAATTGAGTTAACGATAATGCAAACCTAGAAAATCCTTCAATGAACCTTCGATAATAACCTGCTAACCTAAGAAAACTTCAAATCTCAGTCTTAGACTTAGGAGTTTCCCATTGCAACACTGCATCAACATTAGAAGGATCCATGGAAATCCCATCACTAGAAATCACATTTCCAAGGAAACTTATTTCCTTCAACCAGAACTCACACTTCCACAGCTTTGCATATAACTTCTTTTCTTTCAAAATTGCAACACAGTTCGCAAATCCTTCGTATGTTCTTCTTCTGATTAAGAAAAAATCAAAATATCATCGATGAAAACCACCACGAACTTATCCAGATACGAATGAAATGTTCAATTCATATACTCCATTAAAACACTTGGTGCATTAGATTCACCAAACGACATCACAGTGTATTAACAATGACCATACCTTGTTCGGAAATCCATCTTCGAAATATCATCTGGTTTAACACGAATCTAATGATAACCTGACCTCAAATAAATCTTGTTGAAAACATAAGCACCCACCAATTGATCCATCAAATCATCAATCCTCAGAAGTGGATACTTACTTTTAATAGTCACCTTATTCAAATGTCTGTAGTCAACATACAATCTCATACTTCCCTCTTTCTTCTTAACTAATAACACAGGTGCACCCCACAGAGAAACACTCGGTTGAACGAACTTTTTCTCAAGCATCTCTTCCAGTTGTTTCTTCAACACACTTAGCTCAGAAGCTGACATTATGTAAGGAGCCATTGATACCAAACTTGTATCTATCACCAATTCTATAGAAAACTCTACTTCATATTCTATAGGTAAATCATTTATATCTTTTGGGAATATCTCTGGAAATTCACAGACAACGGGTAATTCAATGCTTGCAGCTTCACGATCAACTTGCAACGATGCAAATATTGAAAACTTCAAAGCTTTATCTTCCAAAAGATCATTCACTTTCTTAGCAGACAACAACGTTAGTTCTCCATTATCACCAAGTTTAGGGAACCTCAAAGTTTTATTATAAAAATTGATGTGAACATAGTTGAACTCCAACCAGTTTAGACCAAGTATAACGTAAATTTGGTGTAAGGGTAGACACGCCAAATCCATCACAAAACCCTTACCATAAATGGTCAGAGGACATATTGAGCAAACAAAAGCAGTAGTAACAGAACCACTAGCAGGAGAATTGACAAGTGCAAATTGTAGCTATTTTTGTATATACTTTTTGTTGCATTTATCGACTCTTTGTTGTTAATATCGGTTGAATAAACCTGACTTTTGTGTAAATACATTTAGTTTGTACATAATTGAGTTTTTTATTCATTTGTGTATCGTTTGATATTTTTCATTCATTTTGTAGGTATTTGAGCATTGTTGGAGCATTGCGTAATAAAAGCTCCAAGATGCATTTTTGGAACAATAAAAGGAAGAAGGCAAAGAAAGAAAGCCAAGAAAAGAAGTTGAGTTTTGTTGGTTTGTCACGTGCATCGAGTGAAGCCAAGGAATGTTGAGCGGAAAGCGAAGTCATCGTGTGTTGAGCGCCAGTCTGAGTGCCAAGTGGTGACTGGGAGAGTTGAGTGCCAAGCTGAGCGTCAGGTGAGGAAGAAGTGGTGCAAAATGATAAAAATCACGATCCTTCTGTCTTGGCCTCGCGTGTGTAGCGGCGAGCGAGACATGAGGCCACCGTCAGGCGGTGGTTGTGAGCGTCGGGCGGTAGAAGATATTTTTACCATTTTGCTTGGATGGCGCAGGCTGAGTGGAAGAAGAAAATGGCAGTGTCAGGTGGTGGTTTTGAGCATCGAACGACGCGTTTCTGATCTAATTTTGTATTTAAGTTGTAAAAACAAATTTTTAAGGATGGTTTTTGAGGTATTTATTCCCAAACTCCATCACTCACATTCTTTGGTAGATTAGCTTAGAAAACACCAATTACCATCCTGCCCATATTATTCCTACACAATATATTATCTCTATTTCACTAATTAAAATAATTCTAAATAATTACTCTAATTATCTAAAGTTATTAAAACACAAAATATCACTTAATTTTCACTATACCACACATAACATCACATCACGTGTCATATTCATCAATATCACATATACTCACAAATACATCACAAATACTCATCATAAAATTAAATAATTAAATAAATAGTCTAATTATTGTTGAGGTGTTACAGTAGACATATGACTCATTCCCTAGTAAAAAGTGGTGTTAGTTCCAAGACTTAAAAAATAAACTCGTACAATGATTCTCTGCTCTGGTCTTTATGGCACATACATTCACATGAACATATTTGTTAGGGGGGGGGGGGGGGGGGAGGTAACAAAAAAGATCTGGTCTTTGAAATGCTTCACGCCATCTGAAAGTCATTCGAAGTAACGGGTAACCTACGTCAATGTAATTAAGTTATGGCCCTGCACTTGGTTCGTTGAGCTTCTTTGTACCCTAAAAAGATGGAAGAAAAATGATAAATATGGCTTCCCTCCACGATAGTCACACTAGTACTAAAAGAAATTGATATATGCTTAACTCCCATGGTGCATTTATGAGGTGGAAATCATCGAATGATTCAACACCTTTATTTTGAAATTGTTGTAGGGCAAGTGGAGACCCATGCATCAAAAGAGTGCACTCATAAAAATAAATATCACACTCGTCATACTCACTGCAAAATATTTTATCTTCCTCAAGGATCAATACTCCTCTGTTAGAAGAAGAACCCACGTCAAGGAAAACCCCTTTGAGGGTACCTTTCCTAGCAAAGCTGAAGCAGTTGCCGAAATTGTGAGATCAACCCAAAAAAGTAAAAATATTTTTTTTCAACTTTTGACTCATGGTGGACACCACTTCCATCAACTGAGAAAATAGTATGTTGTGGAAGTACAAATGTCAAAAAGAACAAAGGTAATGGCCTAAAGAAATTGTATAAATTACTCCATAAAGATCAGCAATGTCTTACAAAAAGAAATATGATAAACATTATCAACGATCCAGATCGCCTCAGAAAAATACTTAAGTACTTTAGTTTCTAAAGGTCATTATGATAGAACATGCGAAAAGGAATCTAAAGCATGTGGTGTATTTAAGGTGCAAGTTCTCAGTGACAACAACGTTACATCTTGACTTTTCACTAAAGTTAGGCAATGATCGACAAAAAATGACAAACGCAACAAAACCCTTAACCTACAAAGCAGGGCAAGTGCTTGAATGGGCAACTTTTCTAGGCCGATTAGAAGGCCCAATAACCACAGCCCAAAGAACGTGTTAATCCACTAAAGTCGTCTGCTATAATGTAGGTTTGGGCCGTCTTTGAGAGTCTACAAAGCGGACTACCGCACATGGCGTCAAATTTTCCAGACTCAATATAATTAAATAAAACCTCATAAAATATTTCCTAGATTAAATTGTAAGTATATAGGGCATCTATTATTTGGTCATGGTTAAACTGTGGTTAACCTACACAAGGCCTCCAAAAACTTGAGACAACTCTGATGAAGGTGATCCAGATCTAAGATCTATCCAACGGATCTCCGTATTCTACGCTTAAAGATCATCAAATTATTATAACCACTCTACTATATAACAGGAAAGCGCATCATTTTTCAGATACATTTCAAATTCCAACTCCATTCACACATCATACTCTCAAACTTAAATATTGAAGTGCTAATTTTATAAATTAACTCATCTTTCATCATAACAGAAATTTAAATTCATTATAATAATCTATAAATCTTTGATCTCTAGTTCATTCTTATTCTTTCGTGAAATATATATAATAAACAGCAAAATAAGAAATAAATAAATAAATAAAAGAGATAAGCCACTTTATTTTATTTTATTTTCTCCCGTAAAAATAGATAATCTGTATTTAAGATAGACTTAATTCATTTGAAAAATTCAACAAAGGAGCAGTTTCCAAGTCTTCGAACGGGTCTTCTTAATCAACTTTTCGTTACATTGAATGAAACTAGAAAAGAATAATAAACATGTTTATAGTAGTTAAATTGTTTTCACACAGTTGATCAATAGGGTTGACTTTTGTTTTAAAATAAATTGTTTTCACATAGTTGATCAATAGGAGTAAGTCTTAGTCAATTTGATTGACCGTGCCTAACAATTGTATATTTACTTGGTTTGATTATTATATTCTAAAACATAGAGTATTATATCAGTTAAAATTTATTTTATAATAAATTCTAAAACTTATTGAAATAACTATATAAATAATAAAATAATTGTAAAATGGGACTAGTAAGCGATAATGCATGAAATAATAAATTATATGACTTTTCCACATCTGTAGCAGAGGACGGCCATGGCAGTTTTATCTAAACTTTTAAACATTACATCACGACCAAGCATTATCTGAATCTAGACTAACTCATCACTTTCCTTGAACTCAGTTCATGTCAATACTTTAAATAAAAAATCATAACACAACTTGCATGTTTACAACTCTCTTCGCAACTAAAACTTGACTATGACATTATTGCAGCCCCTAGATTGCACAACTTGTCCAAATGGCATAAAAATCATTTTTAATATTGTAATAGTATTAATAAATAAAGATCAATCCAATTCTAAAATCATAAGATATATGATTGGAGGATCAGATAGGCAGGTGCGATGGAAATGCACGAGATATGGGTTTCATGACTTCAGGTGCTAAAACCAATAACCTGGGCCCAAATAACAACCAATAATTAAGGAGTAGATATTCTTTCTAGTCATTTTTAAAGGGATATCACATGTCATCTCTAAGAATGTCACTAAGCATAACATGCTTTTAAATCTCGAGAAATGTAGTAATAGATGCCCCCAAATTTAAGAGAGGAATACAATGGCTAATTGGGATATTGATCATTTATTGCAAAAGCGGTCTACCATGCACTACCATTTTATAAGCTATTGCAAAAAGAGGTAACCTTCAAGTGAATATTTGAATGGGATGATGTGTTTGTTGTTGTGATATAAATGTGAGTTGGAAGTCTCACATTACTTAAAAAAATTAGAGGTTAAACACTTATAAGAGAGAAAACTCATATAGTCAATGATTTATGGTATTTGGTGAATATGTGGTGTCTATATCACTTGTGTGTTGCTCTTGACTCAATGTTGATGCTCTTCTTCGTAACTTATTAGAGATATAAAAGCCAATAGTTCAAGCAAGGGACCAACTCCTTGTATCAAAAGTCTTCCTGACAAGGTGGTGGTCAGATGACGTGACTCGTTTAAGTGCTCGTGATGTGGTAAACACGCCAATAGCAGTACATGTGTAAGTTAGTGAAAGATCTTTTGCTTGATGGAGAATATAGTGTATGGACTCACACTTAAGGGAGAGACTGTTGTGATACAAGTATGGGTTAAAAGTCTCAGATTTCTTAAAAATGTAGAGGTTAAACACTTTATAAGTGAGAGAACTATATATCCAATTCCTTAAGGTTTTGGTTGAATATGTGGTGACACTTTAACTTGTGTGTTACTCTTTACCTAATGTGAATGTTCCTCCTCGTGACACAACAGTGTTTACCAAGGTCAAAGCAGTCTTGACAAGACCTATGACTAGTGAGACCTTTTTATATATGTATCTGAATCCACAAAGGATGTCACATTCATTCTTATGCAACGGGACGAGTCATCCCAAAAACTGGTCAACTTCATTGACAAAATTTTACAAGGACCAAAAACGAGATATCACAAGATAGAAAATGTTGTCTTTGACCTTAAAACTACAACATACAAGATGAGGCAGTAAAATATGGCTCACCACATCTCGGTAAAGACTCATCATAAAATCAAAAAGTGTTAAGTTAGAAGAATGACGGAGTGAGCCATTAAAATTTCTGAGTTTGATATCCCTTATGAGCCTCGAAAAACCCTCAAAGGCTAAACCTTGGTCAATTTTGCCTGAAGAAAACCTTGTCAAAATCATATGTCACGCCATCACAATAAAAAATATTTGTGGATGGCTCATCCTACTTCAAAGGCATTAGGTCGGGTCCTACTAGAATGTGACATTGGACTCACCATCTAAGTGAAAATAATATTTTAATAACATATAATAACTAAGTAGATTACAAGGCGTGTCTAGTCGGATTATAGATGACCATTTTATGGGAAACGAGGAAGTAACGATTAAGATTGATTCACAACGATTACATCATAAATCAAATAGGAATAGCGGGACAATGATATGATTAAGCAACAATACTTGGTGATTTCCAAGGCTGCCATGGCGAGATTCAACAAGGTAAAGTTTCAACACATCTCTAGAAAGTATAATTCAAAGGATGGCCTAGTTTCCAAACATATTAGTTCCAAGATAGACTGCAACAAAATTGTAATATGCAAACTTTGACCACCCCAACACTACTAGCATGGTAAGCATCATTAGAGAAACGAGTGAAGGGTCACTAAAAACCAATTGGATGACACCAATAATTTTATATGTTTTAGCTAATTGTCCAAATATAAAAGGAAGATTTCAATGTCTGAATGCACATTTTTCATATTTCTTACTAGAAGGGTTCTCTGTCGGTGTTTCACTAATCTTTTATTGAAGTGCTTATCAAAGAAAGATGTGAAAAACATCATGAAAAAATTTCACAGGGGATCATGTATTATAGATAAACTAAATTAATACACCATGCAACACACTCAGAGGTAGGGAAAATGTCAAAGACGTTGAGACATACACATAAAACCTCATGCATAAATGGGAAAATTATCCTCACAATTCTCGTTCTCTTGGGGGGATTGATATATTGGGCCTTTTTCTAATAGCCTAGAGAAACTCCAGTACGAAATCATAGGCGCATATCACTTACCAAAGTAGATAGAGGTTGAACCATTCACAAAGATAATTGACAACTATATTCTTTATTTTCCTAAAAAAGAATGTCATTTTCATGTTCTATAGTTTATATGCGATAATAACATATGTCATACCCCAAATTTTCCTCATCAAATAATCATATTATGTTACTATTTTTTTAGGTCTTTTAACTTTATAGTTTGAATTGTTTTTGAATATTATTTTATGGGGGTTTAAACTCATGGAAAATGTTGTATTATTTCAAAATGAACCATCAAAATATGATGGCCCATTAAGTTATAAAGTCCATTTCAGAAATTAGAAATGGGAAGGGGTGTGATGTTTTCAAATGGGCCATCTAAATCTGATGGCCCATTAATGTCATAATTCTTTTTTTTATATAATATAGTGAGGAGGTGTGCTTAGAGAATCAGACTGGCCCATTATGGTTTTTTAGGCCAGTTTAAAATTTTAGAAGGGTATGTTTTACTTCATTAGGACTTGGAGGCCAATTAGTCTCTTTTTTCATGGTTGACCAAGGTCAACTACTGACTTTTTCTTTTTTGTTGTTGTTTTTTATTCTATTATTATTCAATTATCACTAAATATTTCTTAATATATTATTATTATAGATTATATTAATTTTGTTATTAACGTTATTATTTGGCTACAATTATTGCCATTTTATTGTTATTATTAAAACATTATTATTATTATTATTTATTATCAAATATTATTATTATTTTTGTTTTGAATTGTTGACCGAAGTCAACCCAAGGGGTTGGAAATCCTAATGCGTCGCGGCGACCCTAGTTCTCATCTACAACCCAAGCCCAGAAAAATGCAAAGCGCTGATTAAAACAAAATCAGATCTAGAACAAATCAAATCAAGAACAAATAAACTAAAACAAATCAAACCTCAAGGAGTGAAGACGCGCGACGGAAGGAGGCGAAAAAGACCGCGAAATCGCCGGTGGAAGGAGTGAGACCGGATGCCAGTGGTGTGCGTGGAGATTAGGCAGAGAAGAGAGGAGAAACCGCTTACGGAATTTTAATGGAGGAGAAGAAAATTCACGAGTTTTTGTGAGTTATATTTTTGAGAGGGTTTGAGGAAGTTGAGAAAAGAGAGAGAGAGAGAGAGAGAGAGAGAGAGAGAGAGAGAGAGAGAGAGAGAGAGAGAGAGAGAGAGAGAGAGAGAGAGAGAGAGAGAGAGAGAGAGAGAGAGAGAGAGAGAGAGAGAGAGAGAGAGAGAGAGAGAGAGAGAGAGAGAGAGAGAGAGAGAGAGAGAGAAGAAGAGAGAGAGAGAGAGAGAGAGAGAGAGAGAGAGAGAGTTTTTGGTTTTATTTTTTGAGACAGTGGAAAAGTGAGTGTAATTGTGTTTGAAAATTTGAAATTTGAAATATATAGTTTGGCTCCAAAACATGAATTTTCCACTTATTTTGTGCACAATGGGAGATCAAATCCCAAGCTCATAATAATTGATGCAAAATATTGACACGTAACTTGAAACAAATATGTTGATGAAAAATTTGTGATGTGGCACCGAAAAAACCGTCTCGATAAGATGAAAATTGAGCAAGTTACGTTGCCCTGAACGGTGTGAAACACAGTGTAAAAATTCACAATGTAGAATTTTACAGCTTGTGATGTTCGGTGCATGAATCTCGATGCAAATCCTGTCGCAAAAATGTCAGCGATAAAATTTGTGACGTCGTGCCGAAAGAAACACCCTGATAGGATAAAAATTTAACAAGTTATGATTTTTTGAATGACGAGAAGTAGTGGACTTATTTCACCGTGTTGAAAATTTCCTCTTATTTCTATGTACACTTTTAGATGTGATCCATAAACCGAAGCCTTCAGAGCATAATCTGGACTCGAACCCTGAAGCAAAGTCGAAATAACATTTCTATTTGGATCCATAAATTCAAATCAAGAACAAACCGGAGTGAAACTGTCAACCAAGACATCACCCAATGAGGAATAAACTCAAATGGGGATTAAATTCCATCTAGATAACGAGTTGCGTAGGAAGGCTAAATAAAAATTCATCCACAAGGAATAACTCAGTGGAGAAATTGAAAGGATATACAATTTCCGCTTAAGGTTAACATTTTATTGTAGAGAGGATAACACATACTTTGCAACGAGGATAAAATAACAACATAAACATCAATGAATGCAAATAAGCAATGAACTTTAATTTAACAATGCATTATGTATGTAGGAATGAACAAATGTATATTGGGTATATACTGATAAAATATACACACAACTGGGAATAACCAGGCAAAACAAACTTGGGTAAAGATAACACTCGGCTAAATTACATTCAAGATGGGGACTTCCATAAGTTAGGAAGCACTAACTCAAAAAATAAATTCATATTCCAATGCTTTACTTCTCTAGGAAAGAAACATGGCTTGAAAAAATCATAGCATAATCTGATAGCAACAAATAAAGTTGCAGAGATATACTCCTCATAGCTTCACCGAGGAATATCATACAGAATGCACTAGGGAAAAGGATGTTGAACTGTCTAGACTTCAAATGGAATGTCGTGCTGACTCTACTAAGGAAGATGAAGCCACACATGCTGAGGGGAGCCCAAATACTGTCTTTAATACCAAGAAATGCACCTGTATAAAATTCTCAGGGAAGATCAAAAGGACTTCATGGGAAGAATCATCTTAAAAGGGAAACAATATCCCTGATTCATCTAGGCGAATTAAGAATTTAATCATCACAACAATAGGCATGCTTATATGGATTTTAAATAAAACTTAACACATGGTGAGAGAAACCCCAGAAAGTTGACAGTTGTCTCAACACTTCTTAGAAAATATAATGCCCTTGTCTGATTACTTAGGAAGCACACAACAACCACATTGTCATTACTGGAGAGAACAATGCTCTTTATGAGATTCTACATCAATTCTCAACACCAAGGAAAGAATAAGCCAACAAATGAGAAAAGGCTTCATAAATTTATAATCTCCTCTTGATCACCACGTGACTATGGAAAGGAATCACACTCAGCCAAAGAAAATTGAATCAAGACTTAACTGGGGAACATGGGATTACAAACCCAACACCTCTAAGAACCAACGTAGGGAAATCATGCTTCTGCGAGTAGGAATAAACATAGAGTAATTCTGGGAGAAAACTTTTCATGATTCTGGAGTTCGTTCATCCTCGGGACCACTACTTTTGTCCTCTTCATTCACAAAATCGAAGTAAAAAGTAATTTGCAAATTCTTTTAAAAAAAACATGTTTTATTATTAAGTCTTTTGGTTTTCAAAATTACTATCAATAATAAATAAAATTTTTGTAAACAAAATAAAATAAGAACTGCAAAGAATTTGATAAAGGCTCAAACTTTATTAATAGAATGGTAGTCTGCAAATGACGTGACTCCATAGATGATTACAAAGTTTGGAAATGGTAAATACATGGAAAAGATATATTTAACTACAATGATCACTATTCTCTCTAACAACTTTGAATTCCTATGCATAGGCTTCAGTTGAAAAGCGATGAGAATCCGAGAAGATTGTTGCTTCTATGATCAAGTCTTGTACGATGCAGTTACTTGGCAAGAAATCCATAACTTTTCCTAGGTTTCCCTTGTGGGTTTTCAATCTACCGGGAAAATTTATTCTATTGACGTCTCTAACTTTTTCCTAGACCGCCCTTTGGGGTTTTTAGCTTACCAAGACGCTCGTTTTTGCCTAAGCCGCCTTTTCATGTTTTCAACTTAGAGAGCTATTCTTTTATTTCTTTAGGTGAAGTATTTCTTGATTGCATCAGCATTCATGGGATGTGGGAACTCCTCGCCATCCATAGTTTCAAGAATGAATGTACCGACAAAGAAGGCTTCCTTGACAACACATGGGCCTTCATAATTAGGAGTCCACTTGGAACTAGAATTAGCGTTAAAAGACATGAACTTTCTCAGCACGAGGTCGCCTTCTTTGAATTCACGAGGCTTGACCTTCTTATCAAAAGCTTTCATCATTATTTTTTGATACAACTGACCATGACACAATGCCATCATTCTCTTTTCTTCAATTAAATTCAATTGGTCAAACTTGCTCTGAAGCCATCCATCCTCTAAAAACTTGGTTTCCATTATCACACGTAAAGAGGGAATTTCAACCTTGACGGGGAGCACTACTTCCATGCCATAAACAAGAGAGAAAGAGGTTTCCCCTGTTGAAGTGCAGACGGATGTACGATACCCATGCAAAGTGTTGTACCAAATTTTCCCTCCCATTTTTCATTCAAGATATTCTCCTATGGTTCTCAAATGCTCAAGGTGGCTCAAGAATTGATCAGACAAATTCTCCTCCTAAGCAATGGGTTCACAACTATGGTTTGGTATTTCTCAAGCAAGATTGGGTTTCCAAGGTTGCAAGTTGCTTTCATAGTTCTTCATATGTATTCAAGAATTCTCTTATCAAATTCCATGCCTTGCATCACAAGTTCGCTCAGTCAATTACTCGGATGACTGAAAATCAACTGTATTGACCAAAAAGTCAACATTTTCAAGATCAAGTTCAAACGATTGTAACTTCTTCATTATTAAATATTTTTGAATGTTCCTTTTTGCGTATGAATCTCCTTGACGTCATCTCTAACTTCTCTTTACAATTCAAGAGTTGATTATGTGCGAATAATCATCAAAAATTCGAATACTTTAGAGGTTGCTTTGTGGGCTTTGATCTAATTTCAAGTTTTTTGTTGCCTGACTTCCAAGGATCGTAACTTCTACAATATTCAACATTTTAGGATGATTCTTTTTTCATGTTGTCATAAGCAATGTCACCTACAAGTTCTCTTCAAGGATCGAAGGAAAATTATGTTTGGAAGACCTTGAAAGTTATCGAATCGTCATAGGTTATTTTCTTTATTCAGAATGTTCTTAAATTCTAATTTCAATTCATGTCATAAGAATTTTCCCAATACACTTGATTCCTACGTGAGATAATTCATGAGGCGACAAGTTGAGTTTGAATATTCATTGATCGTTTGTTGCTCAAAATTCAAGTCACTTGTGTTTCAACGTTAATGATTATTGGATTTGATTTATTAATTAAAGTTATTAAGGCATTTAATTTGTTCAAGAATTTGATTTAAGATTAAAGGTTGGAAAATGATACGAGTGAATTACTTAGAAGTCAAAATACAAAGCTCAAGTTTATTCATGTGATTTATGCAAGTTCAAATATTGATCCTTCAAAGTAAACAACCAAAGTATCATTCAATCTGAATTCATGAATAATGTCATAATTTGTTTCAAGGATATATCCAAGACTCATTAAATTTTTTATACAAGATCTTTCATATATTTATTATTCAAGTTCATGCTTCATTCATAAAATTTATTCATATTATTTAAAGGACCAAGCCTTATTCAAAATTCTCAAGATATATTCAAGTTGCAAAATCCATACAAGTGAAAAAGATATTGAAAGATACAAAGGGCATATCCTAATCTTTGAACTTTATCCACCTTGTAACAAATCAGTCCCAAAACAAATAAAAATAGCTCCAACTTATTGTTGTCAACAGTGGTCCAAGAAACCGGCAAAAATTGTCAAAAACTTGTCCACAACATTCCAGAAACCAACCTAAAACATCCTGCTTCCCCTTTCTATCCCTTTGAAAACCCTGCACAAAGCCTATACACACTTTTGTTGTCCAAAACCGAAATGTTGTCCCAAATACCCTGCTTCAAAACCTACATGAACCAGTCCAAAAATTGCATAGAAATAGCAATTCAGAAACCTACACCAAAAAGCTACCAAAATAGAACAACAAAGTGTTCAAAACTCATCAAGTTTTCCCCCTAAAACTTTATTCTTATTTGCTTCAAAACAGGAAGATAACAAGAGGCAGAAAAAAAAGGAAAAATTACTGATATAGAACAAGCAGAGAAATCACCCAAAATTCTTAACAACAAAACTGATAAATTGATGAATTAGCATAAGTACAATAGGTAATATCAATGAGTAGTTGGGTTAGTAAATGTTAGCAGAAAATTAGTAATTAGTAGAGTTGTTTTAGTAGCAGTAAATAATAGAGAAATAAATATAGAATAGTTAATTTAATGGAGTTGGTATATGTATATAGCATAAATGAATAGGAGTGTAATTTTAAGTTGTCAGAAAATTAATAAGGAATATTAGTATAAAGTAGAAATAATAGACCTTTTAGCCGATAAGTAATTAGCAGGATTTAGTCAATTTGTCTGAACAATTACACGGAACAATTGTTGTATATTTTAGTCGATAAGGTGTGTTGAATACTTTGCTGAAAAATATGAATTGCATGTGATATTAAATTTTTAGGCTTATGGCCAATGTTGTTTTCTTATTGATGTTGTTGTCGGATTACTATTGTTGATATGCTATTATTGTTGTGACGTACTAAGTTATGGGCTTATGCCAATGTTACGTTATTTGTTATTGTTGAAATATCAAGTTATAGGCCTATGGCCAGTGTTGAATTGTTATTAAGTTGTAGGCTTATGCCAACATTGTGTTAATTGTTGTTGTTGAAATATCAAGTTGTAGGCCTATGGACAGGGTTGAATTATTATTAAGTTGTAGGCTTATTCCAATGTTGTTATGTTGTTGTTGTTGCATTTAATCATGTTGTCACATACATCGCATATCAAGTTGGAGCTGATGCTCGTTAAGTTGGCCTGGATTGGCAAAATATTAAGTTGAAGGCTTATGCCTTGTTGCTGCCTCTATTAATTGGAAATGTTTCTAAGTTAGGAGTCCTGCTCCATTTTTAAGTTGGAAGTTCTGCTCCGCTGGTACCACATGCATGTGCATAGTAACAAGTTACATTTCACGTTGCATATTGAGTTGTTGTGTTGGTAAATCATTTATTATGATTCGTTGATATTTTTGTTGTGATTGACGTTGTTTAAAGTTGTGAAGTGGTGATTTGGCATAGAATAATTCTAATGTAATATTATCAGACATCTAATTATATTTTTCGAGATCTCACCCCCTCTGTTTGAATGTTACCCCGATGTTGGTAATGTGCAGGTAATCCAGAGTGAAGGCGATTTACCTTCAGTAGTTCGAGTCTCGTGTCATTGCTCTGATATGTAAAACTCGTGGGGATGAACGCTTGCTATTTTATTGTTGTTACTATTCCAGTTGATTAAAATTTAAGTTGGTGTTCGTTAAATACTTGTTATTTGAAGTTGTTTAAGTTGGACAAAGAGGATATATTCCTTTAAGTTGAATATTTGACTCCACTGCATAGTTATGAAGTTGTTGGTTTTTAATAGATTAAATTATGTTGTTGTTGGTTCATTCCAGTTTAATGTGTTATGTATCTGTAATGAATGTCGTTGTTTTAAGTTGAAATTGTAGCTTCCTTATTCGGTTGTCAGGATTTTGTAACTCTGATCTTTATATTGATTGTCTTGTAGAATTGGGGATGTTACAAAGTTGGTATCTGAGCAAGTCAGTCTATTCGGCCAAGTTGTCTAATGTTGTTTTTTCCTTAGTACGCGACAAGTGTGTGAAACACTGTAGGTGCTTGCTTTCTTTTCTAAACGCTTGTATGCAAAAGTTGGTTTGAAGATAAGTGGGGGAGAAGCTTTGCTTCTCGGATATGTTTCAGTTGTAAGATGTTAGTTCAGTATACTGTTAATAGCGACAGTGGGAGTATTGTTGAAGTTTTGTTGTTTCCTGAATCCGAAGGTGAAATTGATTAAAGATTTTTTTTGTTAATCAAGTTGGGACGTCTTGAGGGAGGATGATTAGACATTGTTGATGTTTACTTCTCAAAGGATGAGGAGCCATGTAACGGTTGTTGATATACGAGTAGAGTGTAATTCTCTGATGTTGCTGAAGGTGATTGTTAAGTAATAAGGATAATCTTAAGATGGCATTTAGAAAGTTGCAATGTTTCAACGCTGCTGGTAAACTGTGAAGTTGTCGGTTTAATTTGCCCTTGCATAAGATGTCATCATTTGAACGGTGATAAAGTGACAGATTGTTGTAGACCTTGTCGTGGGATCCTTGTGAGTGATTGTAAAAGGTGTTGAAGTTGTTGGAATGTTTTCAATCGCGAGTCTGAGTCGGAAATGCAAGGAGATGAGTATCATTTAAAGAAATAAGAATGGAAAGTGTTGGCACTGGTGCATAGAAATTATGTTATGATGTTATCTTGAGGTGTGTATTAGTATGTCGCTGCATGACGTCGGTGTTCGCATTTTAGGATAACCTTAGAAATTCATATCTTGTGTTCCGAGTATCGGATTGGTGTTCCATTTGAACCTATGAGGAGATAGAAATGTATTCTATCATATGAAACTGTTTTCAAATATGGTTTATGCATTCCCATACGGAGGAACTATAAAGTCATTTACGGAACTATAGGCTTTTTAGGCATAAATGATTATTATCGCAGTTGTTCGAGACGAGGTCAATGCATAATATGTTGTTGGTGAATAAATTGAGAAATGACATGTTCAACATTAAAAAGGATAGTAGTTCATCATTTCAAGTATGATATGTTGCATGTGAAGAAATTTTTATAGAACTAAAGAAAAGATTGATGATTGCTCCGGTATTGGTTTTGCCTAATCCGAGTGAGTCATTTGTAGTGTATTATGAATGAGTCTAAGATAGGAATTAGTGGTTTGCTAATGCTGAATGGATAAGTTGTTGCTTGGGCTTCTAGACAACTCATAGTTCATGAGAGGAAGTATACTACGTGTGACTTAGAGTTAGCAGCGGTGGTGTTTATGTTGAAGATTTGGAGACATTATCTTTTTGGTTCTAGATTTGAAGTATTTAGAGACCATAAGAGTTTAGAGTATTTATTTGATTAGAAGGGATTGAATATGAGAGAAGGAAGTTGGTTGGAGTTGTTGAAAGATTATGATTTCGGTTTGAATTATCATCCAGGTAAAGCTAATGTCGTGGATGATGCTTTAAGTCGAAAGACTTTACATATGTCAATAATGATGGTTAAAGAATTGGAATTAGTTGAACAGTTCAGAGATATGAGCTTAGTTTGCGAAGTGACACAGAAGAGTGTGATGTTAGGGATGTTGAAGATTAAGAATGATTGTCTGGACAATATCAAAGAAGCTTAGAAGTTAGATGTGGAATTGGTAGATTTGATGGTTGGACTCGATCAGTCTGAGAATAAGGATTTCAAGTTAGATGCGCAGGGTGTGTTGAGATTCTGTAATCGAATTTTCATTCCTGATGATACAGAGATGAAGAAAGTAATTCTTGAGTTTGAGGATACTTAACCTTCGTATGAGGCTAAGTGAGTGTAATGTGGACCGTCTAATATGTTGAATGATGGTGTCTCATCGACAAGATTGAATGAGAAGGAAATTGTGGGAGTATTTGTAAACCTCATTGGAAATTATTAGATTATGGTTCTTTAGGTGACTTGAGTACAAGTTATAAAGGAACAATATTAAAGTTTGGTAATGATGGTTTATACTCCATTATGGTTGTCGGCTATCTATTGATAAATTGAGGAACTGATCACCCTTAATCTCTTGTTTATAGTAGATGAGATCGTGTTGGATGGTATAAACTTGTGTTGCTATCTTAACGGTGTGTAAGTGATTGATGTTATATCGTGATGATAGTCGCTCACTGGTTTATATGAATTAATAGAGGAGTGTCTAGGAAAGAGTTGATACATATTGAACAATTCGGAGTAGCTGGTTTTTATGTAAGCTAACGTCGCAAAGTGAAAGATTGAGTACATCAAGTGAACAACAATTTTATGGTGGATGTTAAAGAAGTCAGAAACTAGATTGAAGCTTGTAAATCGGATAGTTGATGGAAATTTTAATAAGGACGGTGACTTAAGATAGATGATCAGAGTTGCGCAGATGAAGCGTGATGTGGCACAGTTGTTATGTGTGTACGAATCATTAGAAGTGAAGGACTAAAGGTCAGAAGCCTATGGGAATGATATGTCTTGATCTACATGTTTGATTTGGTGGATTGTTGATATAGGGATGATGTGCTAGGGTACTATGTTTCTCGTAAACATTTGCTGATTTTATAAGGATATTAATGTGGTTGTTGGTTGATGGAGAGTTGTGTGTATATTTGTTGAGTTATACTGTTAAGTTGATGTTATAATGATTTTTTTACCGTTGTCGTGATGTTGTTATTAGTTACCGTAAATGATGAATAACACTCAATAAAATGAAGAAGTTGATTATGTTGGCTATGCTGATGACACTATAAGGGTGATATGACGATATGAATAGAGTTGTTGATAATTGACATATATATATGTGGGAAGTGAATTGTGTATGTGTTTTGGTGTTGAAGATGTTGTTAAGATAATAATGTGATGTTGTATATCCAAGTATAAGTGTGTTACTACTTTAAAATGTTGATATGTCAAGATATTGTTGAAGTGGTTGATAAGTTATTAACGATTATGTCGCAGAGGTGTTGAAAGATTAGCATGTGTGTATTTGACTTAAATCGTGTTGAGTTATTGTTGTGTCGAGAAGTAGTGGTCGATGTTTTGCCAGACGCGACTTGGGGATCAGAGAATGAGATGTGAAATCCGCGTTAAGAGTGGTAGTATCGAATAGATTTTCGAGGACGAAAATATTCTAAGTGGGGGAGAGTTGTACTGTCCGTTAATTTAATTAATTATTTAATTAAATTATTTTTGGATTATTTATTGAAGTGGTGAGATGTTGAGAAATTTTGGTATAAGTTGTTAATATTATTATTAATTAATTAATTGGTTGATTTGTAATAATAATAATGTTGGAATTAATTGTATTAGTTGTTAGGCTTCTTTTGGTGATAGAAGTAGTATTAAGAGGGTGTGAGAAATTAGGCCCAATAGACATAATTCTATTATTATTGAGTTTAGTTATATTAGAAAAATAAGTTTTTGTCAAGAAGAAGAGGAATAAGGGTTGGAAGAGAGAAAGAGAACGTAGAAGTTGTAAAGAAGAAGGAAAAGAGGCAAAGCGGGATTCGATCGGAAAATTATAGAGAAACCTTCAATTCAAGGTAAGGGTGGGGTCCTGACTCTATAATTGGGTTTATGATGCATGTTACGTGGGAATTGTGTTGTGTGACATTGTTATTGTATATGATGGTTGTATGAATAAATTGTTGTTTAGCATCTGTGATGATTGTGCTAACATTACAGGATTCGATCGATGAATTGAGTGTTGGAGTTTGTTATGTATTGGTGTGGGTATAGTTATTATATTGATGTGAATAGTTGTTGTGTTGGTCTAAGATCGTGGGAATGGAAAGAATCACTGATCGTAAGAAATTTGGAACGAAGATGCAGAATTGCAACTGGAATTATGGAAATATGTTGAGCGGCACACGTGTTGATAGAGGGTGCCGACCGACACCATGCTTTTGTTATGAGGGGAATAGTTTGCATGTCGAGGGGCATGGACCCCAATTACAGTATCTCATTTGGGTATTTTGTTGTGTTTATTCTGGGTGTTTGTTACCTTAGCATCTTATTGCATGAATGTATGTAGCAGGCTTAGAAAAAGGATGAATAAAATTATAGGTTATTTATTAACAACAGAAGTGATAAATTGATGAATTAGCATAAGTACAGCAGAAAATTTATGAGTAGCAGAGTTAGTAAATGTTCCAGAAAATTAGTAATTAGTAGAGTTGTTTTAGTGACAATAAATAATAAAGAATTAATTATAGCAGAGTTAATTTAATGGAGTTTGTATATGATTATAGCAGATTTGAATAACAGTGTAGCATTAAGTTGTCAAAAAACTAATAAGGAATATTAGTATAAAGTAGAAATAATAGGACTTTTATCCGATAAGTAATTAGCAGGATTTAGTCGGTTTGTCCGAACAACTACACGGAACAATTGTTGTATATTTTAGTCGATACAATGTGTTGAATACTTTGCTGAAAAATATGAATTGCAGGTGGTATTAAATTGTTAGGCTTATGGACAATGTTGTTTTCTTATTGATGTTGTTATCAGATTACTATTATTTATATGTTATTGTTGTTGTGACGTACTAAGTTGTAGGCTTATGCCAATGTTGCATTAATTGTTGTTATTGAAATATCAAGTCGTAGGCATATGGCCAGGGTTGAATTATTATTAATTTGTAGGCTTATGCCAACATTGTTATGATGTTGTTGTTGTTACATTTAATCATGTTGTCGCATACAATGCATATGAAGTTGGAGCTGATGCTCGTTAAGTTGGTCTGGATTGGAAAAATATTAAGTTGAAGGCTTATGGATTGTTGTTGCCTCTATTAATTGGAAATGTTTCTAAGTTGGGAGTTAAGCTTCGTTTTTAAGTTGGGAGTTCTGCTATGCTGGTAAGACATGCACGTGCATAGTAACAAGTTGCATTTCACGTTGCATATTGAGTTGTTGTGTTGGTAAATTATTTATTTTGTTTTGTTGATGTTTTCGTTGTGATTATTGCTATTTAAAGTTTTGAAGTGGTGATTTGACATTGACTAATTCTAGTGTAATATTATCATACATCTGATTATATTGTTTGATATCCCACCTCTTCTGTTTGAATGTTACCCCGATGTTGGTAACGTGCTGGTAATCCAGAGTGAAGGCGATTTACCTTCAGTAGTTCGAGTCGGTGTCATTGCTCTGATACGTAACACTCGGGGGGGGGGGGGGGGGTGAACGCTTGTTGTTTTATTATTGAACTTGAAGTTGATGTTCGTTAAATACTTGTTATTTGAAGTTGCTTAAGTTGGACAAAGATGATATATTACTTTAAGTTGAATATTTGACTCTGCTGCATAGTTATGAAGTTATTGATTTTTAATAAATTAAATTATGTTGTTGCTGGTTCACTCCAGTTTAATATGTTATGTATTTGTAATGAATGTCATTGTTTTAAGTTGAAATTGTAACATCCTGATTCGGTTGTCGGAATTTTGTAACTCTGATCATTATATTGATTGTCGGGTAGAATTGGGGTGTTAAAGAAATAAACAACTTGAAGAAATCCTTGAATCAGGCACAAAAGGAGAGAGAAGAATTAGAGCTCAGCCTTCATACATTAGCTACGGAGAAAATACAAATGCAATTCGAGCTTGAGTCCATTTATCAACAGATTCAGAAAGATCGTGAAGAATTTGAAAAGGAGAGTCTTAAGCGTAATTATTCAACTGAAGGGTTGTTGAGTGCTAACTTTAACTTGGATTCCCACAACCAACGTTTGGAATATGTTTCTAGTGAAGTCATGAAGCTAAGTAGGTGGTAAGAAAATGTGATACAAGACAAAAAGGAGATGGAAGAAAATTTGAGGGCTCAAATTCAAAGTTTGGTACATGCTTCTTGAGATCAAGAGGAGCAAATGAAGTATCTTACTACGAGGCTCCAAGATAGACAAGAATCGAATGTAGGGGAACGTCTAAAGAGGATGAGGGCAGAAAGATTTCTTACCCAAAAGACTGATGAATATTAGCAACTGTGTCAGGAGATAGAAGACCTCTGAAAGAATTTCCTCATGCAAAGGAAGATCTATACGGAGATGAGGGCTGCAAAATTATACTGGGAAGAGCAGTGCACAAAGATCGCCAAAGAAGGAGAGGATAATCATAAGATAATTCTGAACCTCTATTAGGAATATCGTTTCTACAAAGATAAGCATGCAAAACTCTCCTTCTTAGCCAACAATCTCATTGAAGACATCCCTAGAAGTTTAAGAAATGCGGAAAATGTGGTAGTCCCTTTCCCGAAAGACGTTGAAGACTTCCTCAAGCTTTATAGGACAATGGTGGATGGCTTTAGAGAAGAAATCTGCAGACATGCTTAGAATATTTTATTTCCCTTTGTTATTTCTTTCAGCAAGTTAATGTTTTAGTTTGAATATTTTTCAATATCTGAATTGTATTCTCCTTTCTAAAAGACAATTGTTATTTCAATAAAAATACTTTGTTTCCACATCTCGATTGTGAATTTTTTTAAGATGATCACCAATAAAAAAGAAAAACCTAAAAAATATATATATATATATATATATATATATATATATATATATATATATATATATATATATATATATATATATATATGGAAAATCCAAGTGAATAAGACAGCAAAAAACAAAAAACTCTTAACATATTCACATACATACATGCATTTGCAAACATCGTATCATTTCACATTTTATAACAAAAACTCATTAATATTAAAAATCATCTCTAGTTAAACCATTGATAGAAAAGCACCACCTTTCCGATCGCTATATGAAACAAGGGCCCATCAAAAGAAAGTGATGGAACAAATCGAAGAGAACCAAGCCACATTCAGGGATGATTTGGAGAAGGTAAAAGGTAACATCAAATCGATGAAAGGAGGTATGAGCCAAGTTCTTCTAGCCTTGAAGAACATCATCGAGAGGCAAGAACAAATTTCTAGGGTAGCCTTTGAAGAAGTAGCGCAGATTATTGGTGCATCAAGCGGTCACCAACCAAGAAGAGAACAAAAGTCAAGACCTCAAAAGTCAACTATGGCTTAACAAGAGGTTAGACAATCTGATACTGAAGGGTTTATCCCACCTCAAGAGAAGGTATGGGCATCTCATACCTTGCAAATTCAGGTCAACAACGCGAACAACTATATAGACCTACAGTATGGAGACCATGACTTAGAAGATGTCAATCAATCACCTCAAAGGACAACCCATACTCATGTTTCTGAAAATCCCTTGGCGCTCAATCAGTATAAATCCCTTGAAGAAAGGTTGAAGGTTGTGGAGGGTTACAATGCTTTCAATGTTGATGCTCTCAAAATGGGTCTAGTATCGGACATAGTTATCCATCCAAAATTCAAAGTACCTGATTTTGGAAAATATAAGGGGCTCACGTGTTTGAGGAACCATATACACATGTATTGCAGACAGATGCATGTCTACGCTCAAGATAAGAAATTGATGATTCGTTGTTTCCAAGTCAGTTTAAGTGGGGCATCCCTAGATTCGTACATGCAATTGGAAGGAAATCATATCCAAACATGGACAAATCTTGCCAATGCTTTCCTGAGACAGTACAAGTACAACTTGGACATGGCACCTAACCGTATGCAACTCTAAAACTTGTCTTAGAAAAAGGAGGAGTCTTTCAGGGAGTATGCTCAAGGATGGAGGGAAATAGCAGCCCGTGTGCAACCACCACTCTTGGAGAAATAACTAGTTCATATGTTCATTGGCACTTTACAAGTGTTGTACTATGATAAGATCAGAGGAGGCGTCTCTTTTAGATTTTATGATTTTGTGACAATTGGTGAAAGGATTGAAGCAGTTATAAAGAGATGAAAGATACAAGGGACATCATCTAGTACCCCTTATAACCCAAAAAGACATGTTCTTAACTTCTCGAAAAGGATGGAAGGAGAAATCAATGTTGTAGCATCGCATCAAAGAACACAACAACCATTGTTAATTCCAGAAGAGCAACAACAAAACAGGTTTGAAAGACCTCCAAGAAGATTTGATCCTCTCCCTATGCCTCATAGTCAATTATTGCAACATTTAATCAAGGCATATTTGGTAGAGCTAAAGCCTCTAGCTCCTCCAATTGAGGCGCTCCGGCGGAAGTATGATGCAAATGCCAGGCGTGAATATCATGCAAATTCTCCAGGGCATACCATAGAAAAATATTGGGCCTTCAGACATAAGGTTCAAGATTTGTTGGATTCCCAAGATATCACTTTTGATAAGACAAATATCAAGATGAACCCCATGCGTCCGTACGGTGGGCCAGTTGTGGATGCAATTGAAGTGGTCACTGACTTTGGGGCATCCAGAAAAGCAAAGGAACCGATAAACCTTTTGAAAGAATATTTGTTTAAGTGTGGGTTCCTTTTGGAACCCAATGAAGCTTTTAAGAAGACATTACAAAAATTGGTGGATCAGAGAATAGTCCAATTTGGGCAATACCTTAAAGAAGAACACATAGTTATGATTGATGGAAGTGAAAAGAAGCCATTTGTGATTCCTTACCAAGGGTCGAACCTTAATAAGAAGACTCTTGTGATTCCATGGGGAGAAACAACAGAAGCACCTTTGATAATACCATGACATACTATGAGAATTCCAGTAGTTCCGCAGAGTACAATGGTGATTAGGAGGCTATATCCTACCCCTTATGAAACCAACAAAGTGGTATCGTGGTGTTATAATTCTAGTGTCTATGTCAATGGTTTAAAGCAAGAATGTGAGCCATCGACAAGTCAAGGATATGCGATCACAAATATAGATAGAATAGGGGGCATGACTTTCAGTGGTCGAATCTATAGTCTCGAACCACCAAAAAGGAATGATGTTGTGGTTAAATATAAGGGGAAAGTTGTGGTGGAGGTAAGCCAAGAACAAGAACCTCTAAGAAAAAACTTTACTAACCAAGAGGCGGAGGAATTCCTGAAAAATAATCAAGAGAAGTGATTATAGGGTGGTGGACCAGTTACACCAAACCCCGACCAAGATTTCAATACTCTCGTTCCTCCTCAATTCTGAAGCACACCGAGACTCTTTAATGAAGGTTCTAAGTTCTTCTCATGTTGGGAAAGAGATTACAGTGAATCAGTTAGACAATGTTGTAGAAACTTAACATATATATCATATCTAGGCTTCAATAACAGTGAGTTGACTCCTCAAGGCAGGGCTCACAACAAGGTGTTGCACATTTCTATTCAGATAGGTACTACAAGCTTGTCCAGGGTACTCACTGATACTGGTTCTACTCTTAATTTGTTTCCAAAATCCAGTTGATGAAATTAACACTAGATGGTGTTGTTATAAGGCCAAGTTCTACGATAGTCAAAGATTTTGACGGTTCTCAAAGTAAAGTGTTCGAAGAAGTGGATCTTTCTGTCAAGATCGACCCTCATATGTTTTATATCACTTTCGAAGTAATGGATATAGAACCAACATATACATGTTTTCTCAGATGACCTTGGATTCATGCAACAAGTGTTATCACTTCAACCTACATCAGAAATTAAAGTTCTTCATCAATGGAAGATTGGTTATAATCGATGGTGAAGAAGACATCTTTGAAAGTCACATAGAGTCCTACCGATATATTAGTGTTGATGAAGACTGTATAGAAACACCATTTCAAGTCTTAGAGGTTGCATTAATGGTAACCCTACTAGTGGAGAAAATCAATAAACCTATTGTAATTTCATGGAGAGACTTACAAATGATTGTGGAAGATGGTACCTCAAAAGTTCGGGGCAAACTTGTGGAGATACCCGAGAAAAATAATCATTTTGGTTTGGGCTACGAATCGTCAAAGGCTACCCTGAAAGGAAAGGCGCGGTTTCCTCCAATCCAGGAGACCTTCATCAACAAAGGAAGAGAGCATACCGGATAAATGGAGCAGATATCAAACAAAAACGACACCAAAAGAGCATTTGACTTCATCTGTGAATATGCTTCAGGCGAAGAGCTCAAGAATTGGACAGCCGTGGAGATTCTAGAAATCTTTTTCTTTCCAAAGTAATTTTTTTCTTGTTTTTAAAAGAACCTATGTCAAGCCCGAGGTATAGGGGTAGCTTGTAAGGGTCCCCCAATTTTCTTCAGACAATATTCGCAATTAATAAAAGTTATATTTCACATTCATTTAAGATCATTGTCTTTCTCTTGCATTTATCTCTTATATTTAAAAAATGGAAATACTTTTTTTCATATGCATTTTCCAAATTCACATACTAAAATTGCACCAAAACATGCTAAATATGAAGATCCATGCCTAAAATCACCGATAACGTTACTGCTGCTATACGATATAATTTTGATGCACCCATTAATCAAGCGGGAGGTGAGGATGACGAAGATCTTGAACTCTTCGAAGAATTGGAAAGGAAAATATAGCGAAAAAACATACAATATACAACCATACCAAGAATCTATCGCTACCATCAACCTTGGGACAAAGTAAGATCCAAAGGAGATCAAGCTAGGGGAAACATTTGAGGAAAACGCCAAAGAAATATTGATCAAGTTTTTACATGAATATGTGTATATATTTGCCCAGTCTTACAGAGATATGCCAGGATTGGAAATATATATTGTGGTGCATAGACTGCCTTTCAAGGAAGGTTTCTCTCCAGTTAGACAAAAGCTCTGAAGAACTCGTCCAGACATGTCTAACAAGATTCAAGAATAAGTCCTAAAACAATTTGATGCAGGGTTCTTAGCACTTGTATACTATCCACCTTGGATAGATAACATTGTACCAGTACCCAAAAAGGACGGAAAAGTACACATGTGTGTAGACTGTCGGGATCTGAATAAAGCAAGTCCCAAAGACGATTTTTCATTACCTCACATAGTTATTTTGGTGGATAATACAACTCAAGCTTAAGTATTCTCATTCATGGACGATTTCTCAGGTTATAATAAGATCAAAACGGCACCCGCAGATATGGAAAAGACTACCTTAATGACTCTTTGGGGAACTTTCTGTTACAAGGTAATGCCTTTCGGTCTAAAGAAAGTAGGGGCAACTTATCAACGGGCTATGGTCACACTATTTCATGATATGATCCATAGAGAAGTTAAGGTATATGTAGATGATATGATTGCCAAATCTCATACAGAGGAGGATCACATTTCACATTTACAAAAATTATTCAAACCTCTGCGAAAGTTCAAACTGAGGTTGAATCCGAACAAGTGTACATTTGTTGTCAGGTCAGGAAAGTTATTGAGTTTCATTGTAAGTCAGCATGTGTGATCGGTGGATCTGGAACTGATTGTTTAACGCTGGTTCGCGAAATGTCGCGGAAGCAAGAGTCGCCACCGTCTTTTATTTTCTCCAATATGGAAAGGACAAAAGCACAGAAAAATTCCTTATTGAGATTAGCTCTCGGTTCGGGAGGTAGATTTATAGAAAGGGAAGGTGTTAGCACCCTTTCTATCCATGGTTATCCATGGGCTCTTAGATACTTGCTCATTTGTGTTTTCAAAATGTTTGTTTGCTTTTCGGAGTGAGTGGGTTTGAAAAAGTTTCGTTTAAAATTTCAGTTCGACTCTTGTATCAGTCCTCAAGAGTGTTTGAAAAGTTGTTTTTGAAAGCTTTTTGCAAAGTGTCGTGTGAAAAGAAGTTTTTGATTTGTTTTGAATTAGAGCAAGTATCTACGAGTCATCTACCTACCCTAAGGAATTAGTCTGTGTAAATGTCCTTAAGGTAGTGCCATCCCACCATTGAGAGGTAGGTAGCACCACCGTTGGAGGTGTTCGGGTCAATTCGAGGATTAGGGACATTGTGGTCACCAGAGTAATAGGAGGACACCTTAGAAGCTACCCTCATGCCATGTTCATGGACATGAGGACTTACTAAAACGTCCTCTACTCGACGACCACGTTTCGAGGGGCAAGGCAACAGTGAGGCATACCCTAGGAGTGGTGTGTGAATTGTGTGTCATTTTCAGTTATTATTTGTCTTGATCATGCATTGAGTGTTCTACGCATTGTTTTTATTTGGGCATAATTTCTTTCATGTGATTATTAACAGTTAAAAGGTGCGGGAATTAAAATGCGGAAGAATAAAGGTCCTACGCTATTACAAGGCGCAGGTCTACATCTCCAAATTAAACCAAGACCCGATTTGAACAAATAAAAATGCGGAAAATAAATGTCCTAATTAACTATTACAAAGCTTTGGGGAAATTACATGAAATTTAAAAAGGAAATAAAAAGCAAACGCGCGAAATGTAATTATAATCGAAGGTGCGAGGGCGTTGGACCCTTTAAAGGAATTAAATATGAAATTAGAAGTGAATTAATGATTAAAGAAAAAGAAGTTATTTTTTTTGGTTTTTGGTATTTATGGGAAAAAGGAAGATTAATTGAAATTAGAAATTTAAATGAAAACCCTAATTCTAATTTGTTTTTAATTATTAAAGGAAATTGTTTAAAGTTTAACCTAATTTAACCCTAATTAATTAATTACAAGTATTTACAAAAATAATTAATGGTTAATAATAATTATAATAAGAAAAGAATATTTATTAAAAAGAGGATCAAAATGTATTAAAAACCTATTTTTTATATTTTTTAATTATTAAGAAGTAAATAAAAATTAAAACCCTAAGTTAAAACTAAATTGATTATTAGATTTATTTACAAAAAAAGCTTATTAATGGATTTAAATAAATAAAACATATTTTTATTTTTAATGATTTCTGTTTTTTTTTGTGTTTTATGAAAATTACTATTATGAATTAAATAAAACAATTAACATAATTTAAAATAAATAAAAGAAAAGAATAAAAAAGAAAGAAAGAAAATGCAAACATAAGGGGGTGTCTGCCCCATTTGGAGGTATGTTTGCAGCAATTAGGCCCATTTGAATGAGGCCTTTTTGACTTTTCAGTGGTTACGTGTGCATGGTTGACTAGTGTGTATGGTGATCTGCAAGTTCTGACCCCTGGATTGGGACCCCTGGCCACTTGGCAGGTAAGCACATATGCGTGTATCGTGGACTTCAGGTGAGGCGTTGCATGGAAACATATGAAGAAAAATAATATTGAGGAGGTGGGGGACCTGGGGATCGAACCCAGGTCCCAATACTTGTAAGCAAGCGCACTAACCATCTGAGCCATTGAGCTTCTTTGATATTAATATGGAATACGATTATTATGAAAGAGAATAAGAGTTATTGGTAGAAAACAAAAATACGCGCGCAATGTTTGAATTGCCCAGTCTTGTGCTTACACCTCATCGTCTTCTCCACCATGCCTTCGCTTTTGCCTGAAAATACAAACAGATAGCGGGGGTTTTAAACCCCCACTAACCTTAAGCCTGAAAAATAACGATTAGCACATGGTGAAAAAGAAAAAGGGCGCGAGGGTATGGTTAAATTCGTCTGGAGTTTCTGAGTCCAATGGCATATGTTTGATTGACTAATTTTGCCTTATGCGTAAAACCCCAAATCTGGAGCTTTGAAACCCTAGGCATCGTTCATGGTAACTTTCCATACATGCAAGCATTCTTCAATTAAATTGTGCCATTAGCTTCAGAATCATCATATCAGTATAGATCAAACACTAAAACATATGGAAAATGCATAAAAATTCAAATACGATCAAGGAAATTTTCATGAACAGGGTGACTGTGTTCTACCAGTTCTTTGCGTGTGGAGGTCTGATTTTGATTGGGAAAGCTTCCTGGCAATATCAGGAATGGATTGAGATGGTTTTGAGGCTTTGAAACGTGCTCTATGTGTGTTTTCAGTTTTGAAATTTTTGAGAGAAAAGTGCAAAGTGTTTCTTATGCTTGAGCGCAACTTGCCTCCTCTTGTGATCAGGGTTATGTTCTGCTTATGTATGTGAATGCATTAGGTCAGAAAAATCAAGCCCAAAGCCTTTGCATTGATGATTTTGAATTTTTTATTTTGCATAATCTTTTTCAATCTTTTTGTCATGAAGAATATGCCAATCATGGAAGATTTGCCTTTTTTGGACATGAAACGACTTGCCACCTTGCATTAGTTGGATTTGCTGCATCAAAAAGATTTAAAATCATTATTTTGTATTTTTCTCATATTTAATTTTAATTAAATGAATTAATAGGATTATAAACTCAATTAATTAATAAGAAATAAGAAAATAACTTCCCTTTGGGTCAATGGGTAGTGCATAGCTTTTGGGTGATGATTCTTGGAAGAAATTGTGGCCCATTAGCAATTTTGAGGCATTTGAAGCAAGGTTGACTTTTCAAAAATCCCAAAACTTTCCCAACTTCCACAAGGCATATCTTGCTCAATTTTTAGGCTTTGATCATGTTCTTGGACATTTTGGAAAGGTCTTGAAGTCCTATAACCAATTCCTTTGGTCCCATGTCATTTTGATTTACCAATCTCAAGTTATGGTCTTTGACTTAAAGTGCCTTTTTGTTGACTTTTGAAAATGACCTATAATGTTGAGATTGATAACTTTTTGTGAGAGCATTTCTTGGACTTGAAGTGTGAAGAGGAGTTGTAGGAAATGTCATTCCCTTCAAAATGAGCTTTGGATGGAATTTTTCTGATAAACCATGTGGAAGTTATGCCTTGGTCAATTTGCAGTTGACTTTTTCAACTGTCCAAATATAGAAACTTTTGCATCTTGAGACTTTTTGAGCCATGCCTTGAGAATCATGATCAAGCATTGATCAAATGATGTTTGTGGCTTCAAAATAAGATGTTGACCAAAATTTTTGACTTTTGACTGTCAAATGACCATTTTGCCCCTACAGTTGACTGTTGAGCAATTATGGTTTTTGACTGTGCAATTTTGTGCTGTGAGTCTTGAAACTTGGCATGAGGATGCTTGACAATGTTTGTAGGCATGTGGGACTTGAATGGACCCTTGGAAACTTCAATTTCTTTGTCATAACCAAAACCCTAATTTTTGACTGTTAGGAGGCCATTGGACTGTGCAACCCTTGGGAGATTTTGAAGCATGCTTTTAGCAAATCTTGGAGAATATGGGAGGGCAAATTTTGGGGTACAACAGTTTCCCCTGTTCAATCTTCTTAGACCTGAGGATGTAGATTGACTGACGTGTCTTTCGTAATCCGAAGGTGGAAGATGATTGAACACTAGAGTGCCCAGAAATTTGCGCTCACATGTTAGCAGTGTGATGGTGGGAATGGGATTACAGATGCCATTTGGAGATTGATGGACAGGAAGATGGGCTTATAGATGCCATGTTGAGAGGTGATGAATAGGTGGATGGGCTTATAGATGCCATCTGGGTGTCGATCGCGTAAGAGTTTCCTTAGCGATAACTTGCGTACCTGAAAAAAAGACAGATGATTACCTGACCTGTTACGGGAGCTGGTCTTCAAACTCTTTGTGTAGATGCGTTCTGGATGGTTACAGGAATTGAGTCTTTAAACTCTTCAGACGCACCCTTAGCAGGATGATGAATGGATCAGGGACGATTACTACCTCAACAGTAACGATGAGAGAACCTGGGGTGATTACTACCCCAACAGTAACGATGAGAGAATCTGGGGCGATTACTACCTCAACAGTAACGATGAGAGAACCTGGGATGTCTTCTACTGAGTCTTTCATTAGGAAAATCTTTATGAATTGATTTAACTGGACCGGAGACGGCCTTTGACTGGATCGGCATCAAAAAAATCTTTAGGAGTCGATTTAACTGAACCAGACAAGGTCTTGAAATAACTTCAACTGGATAAGAATCAGGGAGATCTTAGGGTCGATTTGACTGAACCAGAGAAGGCCTTTGACTGGATAAGAATCAGAAAAATCTTTAGGAGTCGATTTTACCGAACCAGGCAAGGTCTTGGAGTCTTCAACTGGATAAGAATCAGGGAGATCTTAGGGTCGATCTGACTGAACCAGAGAAGGCCTTTGACTGGATAAGAATCAGAAAAATCTTTAGGAGTCGATTTAACCGAACCAGGCAAGGTCTTGGAGTCTTCAACTGGATAAGAATCAGGGAGATCTTAGGGTCGATCTGACTGAACCAGAGAAGGCCTTTGACTGGATAAGAATCAGAAAAATCTTTAGGAGTCGATTTAACCGAACCAGGCAAGGTATTGAAGTCTTCAACTGGATAAGAATCAGGGAGATCTTAGGGTCGATCTGACTGAACCAGAGAAGGCCTTTGACTGGATAAGAATCAGAAAAATCTTTAGGAGTCGATTTAACCGAACCAGGCAAGGTCTTGGAATCTTCAACTGGATAAGAATCAGGGAGATCTTAGGGTCGATCTGACTGAACCAGAGAAGGCCTTTGACTGGATAAGAATCAGAAAAATCTTTAAGAATCGATTTAACTGAACCAGACGAAAGTCTTGGACATAACTGAGAACTTAACTGGATCTTTCCTGAAAGGTAAAGGTCAGTCATATGCAATGCATGATATGGATCAAGCCATGATGTTCTCAACATAAATGAGATTGTATGTTCATGATGCATATATGCATGCTATAATGTATAGAAATGTGATGTTTATGAATGTATGTTTTTGTCTAGGAAAGTAAATCCTTGACGGGTTCCGGGAAGTCACATCCTGGGCTGGGGTTGAGGAGAAGAGTTTCGTTGTTTCCGCTGAGGATGATGGTTGCAAGGATACCGGTAGGAGAAGATAACTCCGTTGGGGAATAAACTTGGCGAATGGATTACTCTGCGGGGAGAAAATTATTCTAGCGATCTTGCTGGGGAACAATACTCTATGGGAGAAGAGGTACTTTGCTGGGATGCTGATGATAACTCCGCTGGGGATACCGTTGTTATGTTGGAAGTGTTAATAGACTCCGCTGGGGATAAGAAGATTTCGCCGAGGACGATCTTCTCGTGGCTTTTGGCTGAGGATAACCCAGTTATATCCTGGTAGGGAAATAACCTTTGAATAAAGCCGGGGGACACGTTCGTGCTCTGCGGGTGGCAAGCTTCCAGAATCTACTGGGGATAAGCTTCCTGCCGGGGAGATGATTCAAACTTTCCTGGGGAAATCTTGATTGGGCTCTCTTGGGGAAATCTTGATTAGGCTCTCTTGGGGAAATTTTTGAGATGTATTGGGGAAGTGACTTCGCTGAATGTCTGGTATACCGCCGGGGAACAGTCTTAGATCAAGACTGCCGGGGATACTTGTTAAGAATGTTCGTATATTGCGCTGGGGAATGTTGAGATCTGCTGGGGGATGTCCAACTTCCTTAAGGCTGATAATATAGCTTTGCTTGGGGAGAGTGCTTTGACTTGTTGGCTCACTCTCTGGGGAATTAAGATATCTTGGCTATGTTCTTCAGCTGAACTTACCTTGGTACCTTGGTGGGTAGAACAATTAGATCGCTTAGACCATTCATTATTGCCCCTGTTTCTAATGTTACATGTACTTAATCCTTTGTTTTGTATGCAAATATTTATGAGTTAGCAATTAGTGTCAAATGCATATATCACAAATTGAACCTTGGGCGTTCTTCGCAAAACAAAACAGAAAAGGAAAAAACAAATGGCAATTTGAGCTGAAAAGTGAATTTATATTGATTTTTGAATTGCCTGTGAATAGGCGTTTATGTACAAGAGGCTGACGTCCTAGTAAGAGAACGCCGCCGAACAAAAGAATTTATACAATTTGTACCAAGGGAAAACAAAACAGCTGTGTGAAAAGAATAATCCCACTGGGTTCCAACTCTGCTATCGCCTTTATATCTTCGAGCGTCTCATCACTTGATGACCTAGTCGAGGATGAAGCTGATTGATCGATGCCGTTTGAACTTGATGTTGATACCGGATTCTGGATGCAAGTGATCCAATGAGACATAGTATTACGCTTTATCCCTAACTTTTGCATGGACCACCCTTTCGGGTTTTCAGTCCACCGGGATACCCATTTTTGCCCAAGCCGCCTTTTCAGGTTTTCGACTTGCCGGGTGTACAGATTTTTTTCATTTCATCCCTTCATTTTGCCCGAACCCTTTTGGTTCGCCGGGAAGCCCTAATTTTTGCCTAGGTATGTCAACCTAGCGGGTCTTTTGTCATGCGTAGTATCTTTTTACTATGTCTGCATTGGCGGGGTGAGGAAGGTCGTCACCGTCCATGGTAGTTAGAATCATGGCTCCTCCTGAGAACACATGTTTAACCACAAATGGCCCTTCGTACGTGGGGGTCCATTTGCCCCTTGGATCACTCTGAGGAAGGATGATGCGCTTAATTACCAGATCCCCAACTTGATACTCTTGTGGTCTGACCTTTTTGTTAAATGCCCTGATCATCCGCTTTTGGTACGTCTGACCATGACAAACAGCAGTGAGTCTCTTTTCGTCAATTAGATTTAGCTGATCAAGTCGTGTCTGGATCCAATCATCTTCGCTCAGATCTGCATCCTTCATTATCCGAAGAGAGGGTATCTGCACTTCGATCGGTAAGACTGCCTCCATACCATAGACCAAGGAGAAGGGAGTTTCCCCGGTTGACGTCCTTGCTGGGGTACGGTACCCATGTAGAGCGAACGGTAACATCTCGTGCCAATCTTTATAGGTCACTGTCATCTTCTGCACAATTTTCTGGATATTCTTATTCGCTGCTTCTACAGCCCCATTCATCTTCGGTCTGTAAGGAGAAGAGTTGTGGTGTTGTATTTTGAATTGCTCGCAGAGCTCAGTGATCATCTTGTTATTGAGATTGGTACCGTTGTCTGTAATGATCCTTTCTGGGACGCCGTATCGACAGATCAAGTTATGCCGAATGAACCGTGCCACAACATTCTTGGTTACCGTGGCGTAGGAAGCTGCTTCAACCCACTTCATAAAGTAATCAATCGCTACAAGGATGAAGCGATGTCCATTGGATGCCGTAGGTTTAATCTCGCCGATCATATCTATACCCCACATTGCAAAAGGCCAAGGTGCAGTCAGGACATTCAGGGGAACCGGAGGAACGTGCACCTTATCTGCATAAATCTGGCATTTATGACATGTCCGAGAATGTTGGTAACAGTCAGCTTCCATTGTGGACCAGTAATATCCTGCCCGAAGGATTTTCTTTGCCATAGTGTGTCCACTGGAATGCGTTCCGAAAGTACCTTCGTGTAGCTCCGCCATGATCTTTTCTGCTTCAATCTTATCCACACAACGCAGTAAGGTCGAATCATGGTTTCGCTTGTATAGGACGCCATTGCTGAGGAAGAACTTCGCTGCGAACCTTCTCAGAAACTTCTTATCGTTGACAGATGCACCTTCAGGGTATTCCTGAGCTTCCAAGTATCTCTGCACCTCGTGGTACCAAGGTTTCTCAGTCACTACTTCAGCCTCAAGATCACAACAGTATGCCGGTTCGTCCAGTTTCCAAATGATGACCCGGGGAGCCTCATTGTCCCACTTGACTTTGAACATGGAAGACATCGTAGCTAACGCGTCCGCCAACTGATTCTCCTCTCTTGGGAAATGTTCAAAAGTTATCTCTGTGAAGTGGGGGATCAAGGTCAACACACATTCTCTGTAAGGAATAAGATTCGGATGTTTCGTATCCCACTCTCCTTTGATCTGATTGATCACGAGAGCGGAATCTCCGAAGACACTCAGAAACTTGATCCTTAGGTCGATCGCAGCTTGAAGACCCATGATGCATGCCTCATACTCCGCCATGTTGTTGGTGCAGTTGAAACATAGCCGGGCAGTGAATGGAGTATGAGTGCCTTGAGGGGATATGATCACAGCGCCAATACCGTTACCCAAAGCGTTGGAGGCTCCGTCAAAGTACATAGACCATCGGGATCCTTCCTCAGGTCCTTCATCCGGTCCAGGTACTTCACAATCAGTCACAATCATGATACTCTCGTCCGGGAACTCAAAGTTCATTGACTGATAGTCGTCTACTGCCTGATGTGCCAAGTGATCTGCCAATACACTTCCCTTGATCGCTTTCTAAGTCGTGTACTGGATGTCGTATTCTGTCAAGATCATTTGCCATCTTGCTATTCTCCCAGACAGAGCAGGCTTTTCAAATATGTACTTTATTGGATCCATCTTTGAGATCAACAAGGTAGTGTGAGTCAGCATATACTGTCTCAGCCGGCAAGCAGCCCATACCAAAGCGCAACAAGTTTTCTCGAGCAGTGAGTATCGGGTCTCACAGTCGGTAAACTTTTTGCTAAGGTAATAAATGGCATGCTCTTTTCGGCCAGACTCGTCATGCTGCCCCAGCACACACCCCATTGAGTTGTCAAGTACTGTCAGGTATAGTATTAGGGGTCTCCCTTCAACCGGTGGCATAAGAATGGGTGGTTCTTGGAGATACTCTTTGATTATGTCAAAAGCAGCCTGACATTCATCGTTCCAACGTACTACCTGATCTTTCTTCAGCAGCTTGAAGATTGGTTCACAAGTAGCAGTTAGGTGCGAGATGAATCGAGCAATGTAGTTCAGACGTCCTAAAAAGCCTCTGACCTCTTTCTCTGTCTTGGGCACTGGCATCTCTTGAATGGCTTTAACCTTGGAAGGGTCCACTTGAATACCCTTATCACTTACGACGAAGCCTAGCAACTTCCCAGATCTCACCCCGAAGGTGCACTTGTTCGAGTTCAACCTCAGCTTGTACAGTTTTAGACGGTCAAACAACTTCTGAAGATGATCAAGGTGTTCTTCCTCAGTTTGGGACCTTGCAATCATATCGTCGACATACACTTCTATCTCATGATGGATCATGTCATGAAATAAAGCAACCATGGCACGTTGGTAGGTTGCCCCAACATTCTTCAACCCGAATGGCATGACCTTGTAGCAGAAGGTGCCCCACTGAGTGACAAAGGTAGTCTTCTCCATGTCTTCAGGAGCCATCTTGATCTGATTATAGCCTGAAAAACCATCCATGAAAGAGAACACCTTATGCTGAGCAGTTATGTCCACCAGGACATCAATGTGAGGTAGAGGGAAGTCATCTTTGGGGCTGGCCCTGTTCAGATCCCTGTAATCAACACACATTCTGACCTTACCATCTTTCTTTGGGACCGGCACCACATTAGAAACCCACTGAGGGTAAGAAGTCACTGCAAGAAAGCCGAAATCAAACTGCTTCATAACCTCAGCTTTAATCTTCTCAGACATCTCCGGACGCATACGACGGACCTTTTGCTTAACCGGAGGGCAATCTTCCTTGGTAGGCAAGTGATGGACCACAATATCAGTATCTAACCCAGGCATGTCTTCGTAGGACCAGGCGAATATCTCCACATAATCATGTAACATCCGAGTCAACCGTTGCTTCACGCTGAGCTCTAGGTTGGCACCAATCTTAACCTCCTTTCTGTCCGTCTCAGTACCCAGATTTATCGTTTCCACTGGCTCTTCATGTGGTTGAATTGCCCTCTCTTCCTGGAGTAATAGTCTTGCAAGCTCGCCAGGCACTTCACAATCATCTTCACCTTCGTCTTCGGCTAAGTTGATCGGATTTTCGAAGTCATAACTGGCAGTAGCAGAGTCGTTACCGGTGAGATCCAGAGTGGATTGAAACCTGTATGAGTGAGTGTGTGTAAATACAGCTGTTTTGCAATATATAAAGAAAGGAAAGAAAGAAAAGGAGCATAAGATTTGAAATGCGAGAAAACGTCCAAGGTCTTTATTCATGATATATGAAATGACAATTAATATGCCCTCACAAATGAAGCCACGGTGCCCCGGGTAAGACACCGGGCCATAGAGTTTCAATTCATTGTTTATTACAAATAACAAAAACAAAGGAGTTTATTACTGCGTAACAAAAGTAACAGGTAGATTGTCTTTTGCAGTCCAATTTCTAGGTCCACTATCGGCCGCCGGGTAAATCCAGTTGTCAAACTCTGACTCTTCCACTTCATCATCCTCCCTGATAACATTCACCCCATGAGCAGGCAGGGGGGCTGTCACTACATTAGGCTTCTCAGATGCCTCAAACTGTACCTCCTTCGCATCAATAAGGTCCTGCAGCTTGTTCCTCAGGGCCCAGCAATCATCAGTAGAATGCCCCGGGCTATCGGAGTGATAAGCACAGCGGGCATTTGGATTATACTTGGGAGAGGCAGTGTTCATAACCTTTGGAGCCTCCCTGACAGTCACCAAATTGGTGGATAGCAACTGCGGCAAGATTTGTGATAGGGTCATACTCAGCCGGGTAAACTCTCTTCTGGGTCTTTCAGCCCTTTGTTGATTGAGTTGCCGAGGAGCGGCAGCAGGTTTAGCAATCATCACCGCGTTGACAGATTGGCGGCGCTCCGGTTTATCTTGCCTTTTAGGCCCATACACAGCACTGGCCTCCTTCTTAAAGGGTTTCTTCTCAGAACTTGAAGATACACCTTTCTGAATTTTACCGAACTTCATTCCAGCCTCTATCCTTTCCCCAGTCAAAATAAGGTCAGTGAATCCTGCAGATGAATTACTGATAAGATGATTGAAGAATGGCCCGGAGAGGGTCCCCAAGAACATATCCACCAATTCACGGTCAGTTAACGGAGGCTGCACCCTGCCAGCCAGATCCCTCCACTTCTGTGCATACTCTTTAAAACCTTCGCTTGATCCTAGCGACATACCCTGGAGTTGGGTACGTGTAGGAGCAAGGTCGGCATTATATTGATACTGCTTGTAAAAAGCAGTAGCCAACTCCTCCCAGTTACGAACTTTGGTTCCATCCAGCTGATAGAACCATTCGAGATGAGTCCCTGAAAGACTCTCCTGGAAGAAGTGGATCCACAAGTTCTTGTCCACTGTGTACGGCTGAATCTTCCGCACATAAGATCTGAGGTGTAGCTTAGGGCAAGACGCCCCGTCATACTTGGTGAAATATGGTGCCTTAAACTTGTGAGGGATGATCACACCAGTAGATAAGCCCAAGTCTCCGAAATCCAGCCCAGGCACTTGTTGGATCTCCATGGCATTCAGTCTGTCTTCCAACTGCTTGTACCGGTCTTCAGCAGGAGGATATTGTTCCTCATTAAAATCAGTCTCGTTGTCAGAGACTACTGGACTTGGAGCCTTTCCCCCCTGGGGACTGTCTTTGCCTACAGAGGAACCAGCCTCCTCATTCTGCAGAGTGTTACCAAACCTCCGGCCCGAGTTGAAAAGAACAATTCTCTTCTTCTTCTTCTCCTTCTTCAGGAGCAAAGAATTCAACTCTTCTTGACCTTGAGCCAAACCCATGATTAGCTCCTGAAATTGTGCGTTCTGCGCCTGAAGGGCCTTGATAGACATCTCGGTTGATGATTCAGGGTTCATGATGCTGAAATAAACAGCGAAGAACAGTAAGCAACCTGAAAAGAAGAGTACCTGTTATGCACATGATGAATGGAATGTGTATGATTTATGTTTTCAAAGACAATCGGGAATCAACTTTGTAAACAAAAAGGAACACACTTCATTAGATTCAACTTTGAAATTTAAATTGTTCAACAGGTTGCCCTTAGGCGTTACATAAAATGGAAATACTGAAAAGGGAAATAAATCTGTAAAAGAACATCCAGAGCTCCTCATTGATCCCAGGGTCTCCTCTTCTCAGTACAGATGTAGTCATTCAGAGCTCGCTCATTCTCTAACTGCTTTGTCAGCTTCTGGATCTTCAGTTCCTGCTCGTTGAACTTTTCCCGGTAAGAATCCCGTTCTTCTCGCAGTTGCGACCAAGACCTCTTTAATGTCTCATAATCAGTAGGTATCTGAGGAGGGAGGACAGTTGGGGGAGCCCCATCTTTGTCAGGATACTCAAGAATGACGGGTCTGACAGCTTCGTATGGCATACCTAACTTCTGAGCACGGATGCGAACCCATTTGTAGTAGGCTTCCATAGGTAGAGAAGTCTTTGGCCCCAACTCTTGTGGGTCAGCTTTATGAACTCTATCCCAAGCCTTGATGAACCTACGACGCAGCTCGTCACTATCCACCTGAAACTCAAAACTGATGTGAGGCACCAGCATCTCATGAGGTCCTGCTCTTCTGGCTCTTCCAAACTGACAGAGAGCTAGACATGGATTATAAGAGATTCCACCCTGAGTACCAATCAAAGGGACATTAGGGTATTCCCCGCAACGATCAATAACATCTATCTCATCCAAACCTCTGAGAGTCCAAATGATGTCCTTATCAGTGAGAGACATTAACCTGCGAGCCCAACCTCTTCCTTCTTGGTTCTTCAGCACGAACTTAGGGAGGTGCGAAATAAACCACCTCACCAACAAAGGGATACAACACCACAGAGTTCCTCGTCTTCGGACAGTACGAGCATAAAGTTATTGCAGGATGTCACCCAAGAGAGTGGGCACAGGATTCTGAGACATGAAGATCCTTATGGCAGTGACGTTGATGAAGTTGTCAGGATTAGGGAACAAGACAAGACCATAGATTAAGAGAGCTAAGATGTCTTCATATGCCCTAAAGTCCAAGTCATTCCAGAAATTGTTAGCTTTACCAATCAGAAACTTGGCCAAGAAACCCTTAACTCCGCTTCTAGTCACCCAGTTGTCCATTACTTCTTGATGGGTCAAGGGAAGAGCTGCAGCAACCTCCTCAAGCCTGAGGGTCTTTTCCCAACCAGTGAAGGGAGTCTGATCCAAGATAGGGATATCAAGCAAATCAGAGAACTCTTCCAGGGTAGGGACCAGCTGGAAGTCTTGAAAGGTGAAGCACTGGTACAGAGGGTCATAGAACTGGGTCAGGACACTCATCAATTGTTGATCCTGCTTTGCAGTGACTAAACTGAGAAGAGAACCATGCCTTTGGATGAAGGAAGTGGTGTTTGGAATTCTGCTAACCAATTCTTCAAGTAACTCAGGTGGGTGAACAAAGTTGAACCGAATAGTATTCCTTCGCATAGGCATCATGATGTCCTACAAAACAGAGCAAAGGTGAAACCCTCTTGTCTTTGAAATGGTCAGTCCTTATGCAGGATGCATGCAATGCTCATGATGTTATGATGTTATGATAAAGCACACCACAAATATTTACAAAGGCACACATGTAAGGCACACAAGTCACACAAGACAAGCCCTTAGAGTTTAGGCCAGCATGAGGTCTAGGTATTACCCTCTTTCAGTTTGTTGGTTCATACCTGTCCTATCAAAAGTAACCGGGTTCTTAGAGGATCCCAATATCATTGACTACCCTCAATCGGTCATAACTCCAGCATCGCAATCTTTTCTTGCGGCCAGAACCATCACGAGAGTTTAGCCTCAATGGGCGTAGCATACTGCTACTGTTCTATTGGCCAAGTTGTGTCATTTAAGGTTCTAAGGTCTGTTGGTGCTTAATGACTCCTCAGAAGACCCATATTCTCCTCGTTGCAACACAAGGGATATCGGTACAGACCAAGGCGCCACACCAACGTAGCCACTGTTTCACCAATGTCGGTCTACGCTGGACAGGTCCCTCACAGCTTATGCTACCTAAACAGGGTATCCCCAGATCCGGGTTAGGATCTATGTAACTCCGATACAACCCACAATTTAAAGCAAACAAGTCAAAACAATTGAAAACACAGTTATGAACTATCCTAAGGTACACCTCACTTTTAAAGTAGTTATTCCCCAGCAGAGTCGCCAGTTCTATGATTGGTGGATCTGGAACTGACTGTTTAACGCTGGTTTGCGAAATGTCGCGGAAGCAAGAGTCGCCACCGTCTTTTATTTTCTCCAATATGGAAAGGACAAAAGCACAGAAAAATTCCTTATTGAGATTAGCTCTCGGTTCGGGAGGTAGATTTATAGAAAGGGAAGGTGTTAGCACCCTTTCTATCCATGGTTATCCATGGGCTCTTAGATACTTGCTCATATGTGTTTTCAAAATGTTTGTTTGCTTTTCGGAGTGAGTGGGTTTGAAAAAGTTTCGTTTAAAATTTCAGTTCGACTCTTGTATCAGTCCTCAAGAGTGTTTGAAAAGTTGTTTTTGAAAGCTTTTTGCAAAGTGTCGGTGTGAAAAGAAGTTTTTGATTTGTTTTGAATTAGAGCAAGTATCTACGAGTCATCTACCTACCCTAAGGAATTAGTCTGTGTAAATGTCCTTAAGGTAGTGCCATCCCACCATTGAGAGGTAGGTAGCACCACCGTTGGAGGTGTTCAGGTCAATTCGAGGATTAAGGACAGTGTGGTCGCCAGAGTAATAGGAGGACACCTTAGAAGCTACCCCCATGCCATGTTCATGGACATGAGGACTTACTAAAAAGTCCTCTACTCGACGACCACGTTTCGAGGGGCAAGGCAATAGTGAGGCGTACCCTAGGAGTGGTGTGTGAATTGTGTGTCATTTTCAGTTATTATTTGTCTTGATCATGCATTGAGTGTTCTACGCATTGTTTTTATTTGGGCATACATTCTTTCATGTGATTATTAACAGTTAAAAGGTCCGGGAATTAAAATGCGGAAGAATAAAGGTCCTACGCTATTACAAGGCGCGGGTCTACATCGCCAAATTAAACCAAGACCCGATTTGAACAAATAAAAATGCGGAAAATAAATGTCCTAATTAACTATTACAAAGCTTTGGGGCAATTACATGAAATTTAAAAAGGAAATAAAAAGCAAACGCGCGAAATGTAATTATAATCGAAGGTGCGAGGGTGTTGGACCCTTTAAAGGAATTAAATATGAAATTAGAAGTGAATTAATGATTAAAGAAAAAGAAGTTATTTTTTTGGTTTTTGGTATTTATGGGAAAAAGGAAGATTAATTGAAATTAGAAATTTAAATGAAAACCCTAATTCTAATTTGTTTTTAATTATTAAAGGAAATTGTTTAAAGTTTAACCTAATTTAACCCTAATTAATTAATTACAAGTATTTACAAAAATAATTAATGGTTAATAATAATTATAATAAGAAAAGAATATTTATTAAAAAGAGGATCAAAATGTATTAAAAACCTATTTTTTATATTTTTTAATTATTAAGAAGTAAATAAAAATTAAAACCCTAAATTAAAACTAAATTGATTATTAGATTTATTTACAAAAAAAGCTTATTAATGGATTTAAATAAATAAAACATATTTTTATTTTTAATGATTTCTGTTTTTTTTGTGTTTTATGAAAATTACTATTATGAATTAAATAAAACAATTAACATAATTTAAAATAAATAAAAGAAAAGAATAAAAAAGAAAGAAAGAAAATGCAAACATAAGGGGGTGTCTGCCCCATTTGGAGGTATGTTTGCAGCAATTAGGCCCATTTGAATGAGGCCTTTTTGACTTTTCAGTGGTCACGTGTGCATGGTTGACTAGTGTGTATGGTGATCTGCAAGTTCTGACCCCTGGATTAGGACCCCTGGCCACTTGGCAAGTAAGCACATATGCGTGTATCGTGGACTTCAGGTGAGGCGCTGCATGGAAACATATGAAGAAAAATAATATTGAGGAGGTGGGGGACCTGGGGATCGAACCCAGGTCCCAATACCTGTAAGCAAGCGCACTAACCATCTGAGCCATTGAGCTTCTTTGATATTAATATGGAATACAATTATTATGAAAGAGAATAAGAGTTATTGGTAGAAAACAAAAATACGCGCGCAATGTTTGAATTGCCCAGTCTTGTGCTTACACCTCAGCGTCTTCTCCACTATGCCTTCGCTTTTGCCTGAAAATACAAATAGATGGCGGGGGTTTTAAACCCCCACTAACCTTAAGCCTGAAAAATAACGATTAGCACATGGTGAAAAAGAAAAAGGGCGCGATGGTATGGTTAAATTCGTCTGGAGTTTCTGAGTCCAATGGCATAGGTTTGATTGACTAATTTTGCCTTATGCGTAAAACCCCAAATCTGGAGCTTTGAAACCCTAGGCATCGTTCATGGTAACTTTCCATACATGCAAGCATTCTTCAATTAAATTGTGCCATTAGCTTCAGAATCATCATATTAGTATAGATCAAACACTAAAACATATGGAAAATGCATAAAAATTCAAATACGATCAAGGAAATTTTCATGAACAGGGTGACTGTGTTCTACCAGTTCTTTGCGTGTGGAGGTATGATTTTGATTGGGAAAGCTTCCTGGCAATATCAGGAATGGATTGAGATGGTTTTGAGGCTTTGAAACGTGCTCTATGTGTGTTTTCAATTTTGAAATTTTTGAGAGAAAAGTGCAAAGTGTTTCTTATGCTTGAGCGCAGCTTGCCTCCTCTTGTGATTAGGGTTATGTTCTGCTTATGTATGTGAATGCATTAGGTCAGAAAAATCAAGCCCAAAGCCTTTGCATTGATGATTTTGAATTTTTGATTTTGCATAATCTTTTTTAATCTTTTTGGCATGAAGAACATGCCAATCATGGAAGATTTGCCTTTTTTGGACATGAAACGACTTGCCACCTTGCATTAGTTGGATTTGCTGCATCAAAAAGATTTAAAAGCATTATTTTGTATTTTTCTCATATTTAATTTTAATTAAATGAATTAATAGGATTATAAACTCAATTAATTAATAAGAAATAAGAAAATAACTTCCCTTTGGGTCAATGGGTCGTGCATAGCTTTTGGGTGATGATTCTTTGAGGAAATTGTGGCCCATTAGCAATTTTGAGGCATTTGAAGCAAGGTTGACTTTTCAAAAATCCCAAAAATTTCCCAACTTCCACAAGGCATATCTTGCTCAATTTGTAGGATTTGATCATGTTCTTGGACATTTTGGAAAGGTCTTGAAGCCCTCTAACCAATGCCTTTGGTACCATGTCATTTTGATTTACCAATCTCAAGTTATGGTCTTTGACTTAAAGTGCCTTTTTGTTGACTTTTGAAAATGACCTATAATGTTGAGATTGATAACTTTTTGTGAGAGAATTTCTTGGACTTGAAGTGTGAAGAGGAGTTGTAGGAAATTTCATTCTACTCAAAATGAGCTTTGGATGGAATTTTTCTGATAAACCATGTGGAAGTTATGCCTTGGTCAATTTGCAGTTGACTTTTTCAACTGTCCAAATATAGAAACTTTTGCATCTTGAGACTTTTTGAGCCATGCCTTGAGAATCATGATCAAGCATTGATTAAATGATGTTTGTGGCTTCAAAATAAGATGTTGACCAAAATTTTTGACTTTTGACTGTCAAATGACCATTTTGCCCCTACAGTTGACTGTTGAGCAATTAGGGTTTTTGACTGTGCAATTTTGTGCTGTGAGTCTTGAAACTTGGCATGAGGATGCTTGACAATTTTTGTAGGCATGTGGGACTTTAATGGACCCTTGGAAACTTCAATTTCTTTGTCAGAACCAAAACCCTAATTTTTGACTGTTAGGAGGCCATTGGACTGTGCAACCCTTGGGAGATTTTGAAGCATGCTTTTAGCAAATCTTGGAGAATTTGGGAGGGAAAATTTTGGGGTACAACAGCATGGTATTGAGGTAGATCCCAACAAGGTGAAAGCCATACAAGAAATGCCAGCTCCAAGGACAAAAAAAGAGGTTAGTGTTTTCTTAGGACAATTGAATTATATTTCGAGGTTTATATCGCACCTAACTGCTATGTGCGAGCCTATATTCAAATTACTTCGAAAATATCAGACAGTGGTGTGCAATGATGATTGTTAGGAAGCCTTCGAGAGAGAAAATAAATATTTACAAGAGCCACCAATCTTAATGCAACCAGTTCCTGGGAGACCACTCATCATGTACTTAACATTGCTTGAAGGTTCAATGGGATGTGTATTAGAATAACATGATGAAACGGGTAGAAAAGAGAACGTAATTTATTACCTCAGTAAAAAATTCACCGACTGTGAAACCAAGTACTCACTCCTCGAGAAAACTTGTTGTGCATTGGCTTGGGCTACTAAGAGATTGAGGAAGTATATGTCAACTCACACCACATGGTTAATAGCTAGAATAGACCCTTTGAAGTATGTGTTTGAAAAACCAGTTCTTACAGGAAAGGATTTCTCTATGGAAGATGTTACTATCAGAGTACGACATCCAATATGTTACTTAAAAGGCCATCAATGGTAGTGTATTGGTTGACCATCTAGCTCATCAGCCATTTCTAGAATATCAACCTACGAAGTTCGACTTTCCAAATGAAGATGTCAGGGTTATAGGTGACTACGAAATAACAGGACCCGATAAAGGATGTGAACCAGGGGCACGCTGGACACTTGTGTTTGACGTTGCTTCAAATGCACTAGGGCACGATATTGGGGCAGTTTTGACTTCTCAGAAGAATTTTCCCAAACCTTATACTACATGATTATATTTTGATTGCACCAGCAATATTACTGAATACAAAGCTTGTCTCTTGGGTTTAGAAGTTGCTATCGATCTAATAATTAAACATCTAGAAGTGTTTGGAGACTCAACATTAGTCATGTACCAAGTCAATAGTGAATGGGACACTAAACACCCCAAATTGATCTCATATCGAGATCATGTTTTAGAGCTAACTACGAAATTTACCGAGATTACATTCAGTCATATTCCACGAGAAGAAAATCAGATGGCATACGCCTTGGAAACTTTATTATCCATGTTCAAAGTAACCTGGCCAAATCACAAACCATGCATTACAATTAGACATTTTGAAGAACTTGCACATTCCCTTGCCGCTGAAGAAAGACTGGACAACAAGCCTTGGTTCTATGACATCAAAAGGTATCTCGAGAAATAAGAATATCCTGAAAATGCCTTTGTGACTGACAAGAAAACTCTGCTGAAGCAAGCTTCAAAGTTCTTTATGAATGGTGATGTATTATACAAAAGAAACTACAATATGGCGTTGCTCAGGTGCATGGAGAAACATGAAGCAGATACACTTATGAGAGAAATCCATGAAGGAACTTTCGGAACTCATAAAAATGGACATGCCATAGCCATAAAGATATTGCGAGCAAGTTATTACTTGTTGATGATGGAAGTTGATTGCTACCATTATACAAAGACATGTCACAAATTCTAAATCTATGCCGACAAAATACTTGTACCACTGACTCCTTTGAACGTCTTAAGTTCTCCTTGGCCATTTTCAATGTGGGGAATTGGTATGGTATGAATGATCGATCCGAAAGCCTCTAAAGTACACCAGTTCATATTAGTGGCCATTGATTACTTCACTAAATGGGTGGAAATCGCGTCCTACGCAAACATGATAAGACAAGTGGTTACTCAGATCATCAAGAAGAATCTTATATGCAGATATGGGGTTCCTAGCATAATTATTACAAACAATGGGTCCAATTTGAACAACAAAATGATGAAGGAGTTATACGATGACTTCAATATCAAGAACCATAATTCCTCACCATATCAACCCTAGATGAACGGGGTCGTTGAAGCTGCCATAAAGAATATCAAGAAAATTATTCAGAAAACGGTGAAGACATACAAAGATTGGCACGAAATGCTCCCCTACGCTTTAGACATTTATCGTACTTCCATACGTACGTCAACAGATACAACTCCTTTCTCTCTAGTATACGGCATGGAGGCAGTACTCCCTGTTGAAGTAGAGATTCCATTGCTACAAGTTATAAAGAAAACAAAGCTTGAAGAGTCAGAATGGGTTCAGATGCAACTTGATCAACTTAACCTCATAGAAGAAAAATGCTTGACAACTCTGTGCCACGGTCAACTTTACCAGAAGCGAATGAAGAAAATATTTAACAAGTAGGTTTATCCCCGAGTATTCAAAGAAGGATATTTGGTGCTCAAGAAGATTATATTACCTTGACTTGATTCAGGTGGTAAATGGACACCCAACTACAAAGGTCCGTACGTGGTAAAAACAACATTCTCGGGGGCGGTCTCATCCTCAAAACAATGGATGAGGAAGAACTTCCTCATCCCACAAATTCAGACGCAAACAAAAAATACTATGTATAAAAAGATCGACAAGTTCGAACCCTAAACGGGAGGCTTAGGCAAAAAGGAGAGTCCTGGTGGATTGAAAACCCTAAAGGGCGATGCAGCCAAAAATTAGGGACATAAAAAAGTCATCTCGGTGGATTGGAAACCTGAAAGGGCTGTCTAGGAAAAAGTTAAGGATGTTACTCATAAATAATGAACAAAATGACTGTGATCTAAGAACTACGACTACGACCATGAATGGGGGGATTAATCCAAATAATTTGACTCAGAAGCAAAAGAGATTGGTGTTATCAAAAGGATATTGGAGAAACAACATTAGCAATTATTAGTTTCATTGCCATTTTTAATTCTCGTTAAATTTTCTGTAATTACCTCTTTCTAGGAATTGTACACTCGACTATTCTGAGGAATATTTTCCAATAAGCCATTTACTTTTGCAATTTCTTAATTGTGTTTTTCCTTTTTGTACTTGTTTGCAAAATATACTACGATTATTTCATGTGCATACTGCGTTGAAATCATTTTGGGGATTTGACAAATACAAGCATTTGATAAAACATAAAAAAAGAATTTTGGTTAGAAAAACATCAAAAGAAAATACATGCCTATGTCTACATTTATGTATATGTCCATGCCTGCATCCACAACTATGTCCACGCCTACACCTGCGCCGGCATACAAATATCAAAATCCTGCTGGCACCATTCATCTTATTCAAATCAATTCAAAATACCACGAAAATGCAATATACAACATGGGAGAGTCGGTGGCACGAAACCAAAGGTTTAAAAGGAGAGAAAATTAAAAAAATTCACAACAAAAATTTGGGGCATATACAAACATTACATTTGGGGCATATATAAAATACTCGGTGCATATACATTTTGGGTTCCATATCAGCTTAGGGCATTATGCATGGAATTTCCATAACATATCTTTGGTTAGACCATGAACTTTCTTGGGGCCCATCAATTGGATTATCTGGTCCATAAAAATAAACAAATACCTTGGTTGAGAACCGACACAACCGGTAGAACTCCAATCTTACCTTTGGTCTATCTACCTAATATTGGATTACCAAAAAATTCTTCAAATATCTATCTTCTAGGTTGTGGTAGATATGAAAATTTTTAGGATTACGTTATCTATCCTGTAGGTCGTGATATGTGTGTAAGACTACCCCCGTGTCGTTTATCCTCTAGGTCGCGATAAACACACAAATGTTTCAATCATATATCCCCTATTTTATGGTAGGTGTGCGAATTATCGAGTTTATATTATTCATTCTCTAGGTCGTAATGAGTACATAAATCAATCTTCGTGTCATTTATCCTCTAGGTGGTGATAAACACACAAACTTTTTCAATTATTTATCCTCTAGGTTGGGATATGTATGCAAATTTCCAGGGTTATAATGTTCATCCTCTAGGTCGTGGTGGATACATAAGCCCATCCATGTGTCATTTATCCTCTAGGTCGTGATAAATGCACAGGTTTGTCTTTGTATTGTTTACTCCCTAGGATTGTAGTAAACATATGATATTTGCAGTATAATTCATTGTGTTAGCCTCCATGCGGCAATGTATTATCAAGCTTTGTATTATTCATCCCCTAGGCTGTGATGAATAAACAAAGTCTACGTCTTAAGCTTACTATGTTAGTCTTAAAGCATTAAGTCGTCAGTTTTCAAACTTTTATTAGTTACCTCCTAAGTTACGGTAAATACACGAAAAATCTATGATCTCTTTTAAATATTGACGAGTTATCTGCGTCGTCATATTTAAATCAACCATACGTTACACTCTAGCTTTGGTGAGATGATACATCATCGCCTTTACTATCCTTCCTCAGTACACTTAGGTACTCTGTACAGTGTATCCATATAATCTTCGGTCAAATTTTGGGGTCTTTGATTATTTAATAAACCTCTGATCCAAACATGCAAGACCTGCATATTCTTGCACCATTCAATCGAAATTAATTAAATAGGGGAAGCTGTCATATCCCAAGTTTGACCCTCTAAATAATCATTTCATCTTTTACTAGTCATTAAAATTTTGGGCATTATTATTACTATTTTATTCTAAGAAGGGTTTAAATTCGAAAGGAGAGGTGTGTTGTTTGGGGCTTATTTAATAAAACAAAAGGGGCATGTATTGTATTAATGGACCATCAAAATTTGATGACCCAATAAGGTGTGGTTAAGATAGCAAGGAGGCGCAGTTTTTTTAAAAGTTCATTTGGCCAATTAAGTTATTTTCTGAGGCCCGTTTAGAATAAACAAGAGGGGTGTGTTTTTTTAGTTGGGCTGGAGACTTTGTTAAGATTAAAGGCCCATATCGGTTCATATTTTATAGAAAGGCCCTTTTTTAAGAAAGAGGCTCACCTGCGTTATACAACTTTGTTGTATTTGTTTTCGATAATTATTATTACTATTATTCAAAACATTATGAATATTATTATTATTATTATTATTATTGATGTTATTTATATTTTTATTATTACTTTTGTGAGAGTATTGACTAAGTCAACACACGGGTTAAGAAACCCTAAGGCCAGCAGCGAGATTAGTGCTCTTCTTCTTTAATACACAGAACAAATCCAAGCCCAATTTCCATAATAAAATGAAAAATCAAATCTTTTTCTGATTGATGAAACATTTTATTGACTAAAAATGAATTTATACAAGAAATCGTCCAAGTACAAACCCTAATCTATTTTACAATCAAATCTCAATCAGATACTAATTGAATCAAATATCCAACAGAATTAATACAAATAAATTTACAATACAAATATCAATTACAACCTAAAACAGGATCAAATCTTTTCTAACCTATTCGCTCATTTCTAAACTAAGTCAATTAGTAACAACAACGAAAACATAATTTCCTAATTCATCTAAAAACTAACCTATAAATAAAACCCGAAAAATAGTTAGAAAGGACAAGAAATTTTGGAGGAGAAATATTACGGAGAAGCAACAAGAAGAAAGAGAAGGAACTGAGATATAGGTTTCAAAGTCTAAAACCCTAGATCTGTGTAAAATCTTCCGCTGGGCCTCCATCATCCTTGTTGCCGCATCTTCACCGCTGCCATCATTCTTCATACTTGCAAAACAGAGAGAAGAAGAAGGAAATTAAAAAAGTGAACCAGAAAACCAAAAGAGGAGTTGATACAACAAGATTCAATGCATCAGATAGGAAGCCTAATAACTATTAGCTTTAGGGTTTATTGATGATGATTGATGTTTAATTTTGCTTTGGTTGAGGGTTTATAGTGGGATTTTGGGGTTTTTTAGGGTTTGATTTAGGGTTAGGATTCTAACGTTTGTGGTTTTTAGGTTTTGGCTTGATTAGGGTTCTTCACCAACCCTTAGGGTCCATATGAACCAAGGCGGTGGTTGGGTTTGAAGATGGTGGCGCCTTGGCTCAACCGCCGACAGAAGCGATTTCTGGCCGGTGGCGCCCAAGGCGGAGGCAATTTCTGGTGACAAAAACCTAGAGAGAAGCTGGAGCTTCTCTCTGTAACCTCCAACATATAATGTTTTGCTTTGATGAAGAGAGAGAGATAAATAGGACAAAAATGGGCCTCAAGCCTAGAAGATTACCCTTAAAAACATGCCTAGATCCTATACGTCCCTCTTACCATGAGTCCTCTCTCCCTGTCCCTTAGACCTTCATCAGACGTTCCTAAAATGCACATCCATTATAACTTGCAAGACACACCCACACCTTGTACAGCGGATCAAACATTTGTTTTGGGCCTTGCCCATTATTGAACTCACCCCCTCTACTACTTCATCAACTATAATTCTCACCCCTACATTATTGGGCCAGGTCCAACATATGGACTTGCGCCCTTACTCCCTAAACCCAAAGTTTTTACTACCACGTGCAAGACTACACCACCTACTTTTGAGCCTAAATCTAAGATTTGGATTTAGGGCCCTGTTATTCACACTCCTCAGAATTGCTAGCCAAACTAAAAATACAACCCCCTGCGTTTTATAATTAAAATTAATTAATTTTTTAAATTTTATTTATTTATTCATTTATTTATATTTTTACTTTATTAATATATTTATAATATATTCTAAATTTATTTATTTTATTAATTCAAATCTGTTTTAAAATACTAACCAATTTAAATATTTTTAATTACATTAAAATTATTTTTCCTCATGCATAAAAATATTTTTAATATATTTGAAAAATATCTAACCAACAAATCACTAACAATTTTCAGTAACTTAATAAGACCTTAAATTTGTTTTCAAAAAGGATTATGGAGACATTTCTCATTAACTGCGTACTTCATCTAACAACTCCGCAATTTTAAAACCCAAACTTGGTTCAAGGATTAATTTGAGATATTTTCGTAATCCATTAAAAAACACCAACCAACAACTACGAACTACGAATTGGAAATTTGATTCCTCATAAGGGGATACCTAGGCATACGACTCAAAGATTTGGCGATTTCCCCTAATAAAAATTAAAACCCTATTTCCTAAACCATAAACTCTAAACCCTATTATCCTTGTGACCAAGGTAGATAATGTTAGAACATAGTTTGATTCTACAATCCTTGTAAGAGTTTTAATGATAAAAAACACTCAAAGAACAATTATGCTCCCAAAATAAGTATTTTGTTTTGCAGGGAAGTTCTGATGTAAGAAGCACAAAAGATGAGTTAGATCGTTGTTTAAACTCTGATTCAACACATCTTACATAGAAATAAAAATATGTGTAACACACTTATATAAAGAAGTTCTAAAGCTGCAACTTCTGAGTGCACTAAACGCTTCAAATAAGAACTCCTTGATTTTGTTATGTACAATTCTGGAAAGAAGTAAAGGAGTCCCAACGGTAACATTCAACTTCTGATGATTATTTTAGCAAGCATGTTCTGAAGCGTTACATTTCATTCATGGCTATTCAAAAGTAACAGATGAAAGAGGACAAGAATCTCTATGTTTGGAAAGTTCATTAACTACTATTTATCAACATTCCAAAAGGACCTCTCATGCGTTGCCTATATATACAAGACTTGAAGAAAAAATCGTTTATGATTTTACTGCGCACTACAAACGATAAATTTCACTACCTTCAATCCATTGATTTTCATTTGTGTAATACATCACTTTTGTGATACGGTTTTTTGTTAGAAAACATATCTTGTACACACTTTCAAATATAGTACTGTGTAACACCTTGAGAAAACTTGGTTGTGGTTTAAACTCAAGAAGACTTTGGCAGTTGTCATTATACCTTTGTAATTAAGATTGATTAGTGGATTAAGACCTCATGGAGAGAGGCGAAATCACCTTGGCGGGTGGACTAGAGTAGTTTGAGTTCAAATGAACCAGGATAACCAACGTGTCTTTTGTTTTAAGTTTTAAAAACTCCAATTCAAACCCCCTTTCTTGTTTTTTCCAATTCTTCGGATAAGAGGTGCCTAACACCTTCCCTTCATCTAAAATGATTCAACAACTTAGAATATCTGACCAAATTATGGTTATCCGTTATATTCCCTTGTATAGGATAAATATTAATGGTGGCGACTCTCATTTTAAAATCGCTTATAGAAATATCTTTGTTAGAGTTTGCTTTGGTCGGTCTCTTTCTTATATGTGTCTAATCCTGACCAAACATGTATGTTTGATATCTTTGTTAGAGTCTGCTTTGGCCAGTCTCTTTCTTATATGTCCCTAACCCTGAACAGACATGTATGTTTGATATCTTTTTTAGAATCTGCTTTAGTCGGTCTCTTTCTTATATGTGTCTAACCCTGACTAGACGTGTATGTTTGATATCTTTATTAGAGTCTTCTTTGGTCAGTCTCTTTCTTATATGTGTCTAATTTTGATCAGACATGTATCTTTGATATCTTTGTTAGAGTCTGCTTTGGTCGATCTCTTTCTTATATGTGTCTAATCTTGACCAGACATGTATGTTTGATATCTTTGTTATAGTCTGCTTTGGTCGGTCTCTTTCTTGTATGTGTCTAATCTTGACAAGACATGTATGTTTGATATCTATTTTATAGTCTGCTTTGATCAATATCTTTCTTATATGTGTCTTATCCTTACCAGACGTGTATGTTTGATATCTTTGTTAGAGTCTGCTTTGGTCGATCTCTTTCTAGTATGTGTCTTATCCTGACCTAGCATATACTCTCGATGTCCTTATATATGTTTGATCCTAAGCATACATGTATATTTGATGTTTTTGTTAGAACCTTCTTCGGTCGGTCTATTTCTTTATTGTATGTGTCTAATTGTGACTTGGCAACTACTTGATACCCTTATATGTGTCTAACCCTGGCCTGACGTACATCTCTACCCACCAGATGACTACTTTCTGTTGAAACAATAAAAAAATCAAAACACAGAAAAACCGAAATACTTAACTATCGTATGTTCTTCAGAGTGAAAATTTTAAGGTTCTATTGAGTATTCAATCCTCTTCTACCTCGATTATTCGATAGGCTAGTGTCAATCTCACCCTCAGGTTTAAGTTGATTTAATATGGGGCAGCTGTTGCACCCTAAAATTCACCCTCTTTATTTTTAAACCTAGTTGGCTTATATTTTATCATCATATCCATATATATATATATATATATATATATATATATATATATATATATATATATATAGGTGTTATGGTTATAGGATCAAAGCATTTTTCTTCATCGAGCTACAGAAAACAATTGTTTGTCAGGCAATATTGTGCAGTATAAACTCAAGGTTTTCGGGATTGAAGTACACTTTGCATATTATTCTGAACTACTTAGTCAATGAGTGACCAATTCATCATGATGCCAAGCTCTCAGGTGGTCCGTCATGCTTGGAATTACAAAGAAAAACAAGTGTTTTAGTTGATTTGAAACAATTTCGACTTAAAATCAACATTTTGCTGTTTGTGTTCAAAAATTTATAACTTTCGTCCGGAGAACTATTTTTAGCGGGTCTTTGGGCGTTATAACCGTCTTGACATCCTCTCCATTTCATATGTTCGGGTCACTAGCCAATTATGTGAAGAAGATCTCTGAAAATGAAAAATATGTTTAAAATTACATACTGAAGCTGATTTCCAATCAATTATTCCTCAATATTGCAAAAATCATAAATCTCTCAATTTTTAATATTTCTAGACGATTATTGCGGCACGACATCACAAATTTTTTTAACTACAACTTTTCTTCAAGAGTTGGATTCAAATTATGCTTAGAAAATTTCGGTTTATGGTACGCTTCTTAAATTGAACATGGAAATATGATGAAAAGGATGCACAAGCAAAAAAGAGAAGGATTTATGACTCCAAAATTGATTATTTCATTTCCAATTACCAAACAAGGCTTAAGGCATCCACTGTATATCATTTCTCACTCAAATTCAAAAGGACTTTTTTCTTATTTGTCACAAAAATCTCTCAAGACTCAAGTTCTCTCTCTCTCTCTCTCTCTCTCTCTCTCTCTCTCTCTCTCTCTCTCTCTCTCAACTCACTCCGTTTGATCTCTGTCTCTCCGATCTGTTCATCCTCCGTGCACCACCACCCACTCCGGCTGATCTCCTCCACCCTCTCTCTTCCGGTCACACGCCTTGCCTGGCCGAAAAGCCATCGGTCGCGATACTCCCTATGGTCACCGATTTCACACACCTCCTCTTGTCTCCATTTTATGGTTCTCCTCTTTGCATCAATTTTGGTAACTACTCTTGATCTTTCTTGAGTTTAATTATTGTGTAGAGATGTGATTCTTGAATTAAGTGATTATATGATCTAAGCATGAGTTGAATTTTTTTGAATTGTTGGAAATACTTTAATTCATGAGTTTGATTATGGAAAATTGTGTAATCAGATGATCATTTGTTTAATTGTTTGAATCTCATTAGAATTTTGTGATAATTGTTGTTAATTGTTGAAGCTTACACGTCAGTATCGATTTCGAGTCGATAATGTTGATAATTATGGAATTTCATGTGTTGATGCTCTATTTCGAGTTAATTAATTGATATCGACGCATAAATAAATTTTTTTTAATGCTCGAAGATTGTTGTACCTGTATCAATTTAATATTTGCAATTTATTTGTGAATTCCGGGTTATAGTTCCAAGTATCAATGGTCGAATTGTGCGCGTTAAACGTTGATTTCTAACCGATTTTTGATGGACAATGATACAAGGAATAATTCTTCCCGGAATTGACAAATACTTGTAAATGTTGATTTAATTATTGCTCGAAGCATGTTTGGATTTCACATGAAAATGTTTGATGATGGTGTTGAGTTTTATTGGTTTTAATTCGATATTTCGAGCGTTTCATGAGATGAAGTAATGCTGTCCGGATTTGGAAAATGCACACGAAGAATGGTTTAATTTTTTCTTGATGCATATTTGGCTTTAATTTGATGAATGCTTTACATTGGTGTCGATTTTGGTTGATTTTAACTTGATATTTTCAGTATTTCATGAAACAAAACAATGCTGCCCGAAGTTTTATTTTGTGGTTCCGATACTTGTTTGGAAATTGTTTCTTCATGATTTAATATCAAATTGAGTTGTGATGTGAATACTTAACTTTGTTTGTTTTTTCTTTTTATTAACTAAATCATTTTGTGAATTGTGAAAGCTTCCAAAGTTGTCTTGGTACACGAGACTTGAGATATGCTCTTTGTTTTGTCGAGACTTGTATCTTATGCAGGATTATTGTTTGATATGCGGATATGCGTTTAGCACCTTCGGATTATGATTTATTTTCACATTGATGATTCTTCGATGCTTATTCTGAGAAGTTTATTTTTGACTCTTTTCTTTTTTGGTGATGCTTTCGTGAAGATCTTCGGGTTTCTTACGCTTCAATATGCTTTGCGACGGATTTGTGTTCGTTTGGTACTTTTCTTTTTTTGTTTTATTCTGCATTGTCAGTTGATTTCCTTTCCATGAGAAGTAGGAATAAAGATGTATGAGCTGAAGACCTACCCCTCGTAAGCATTGTGAATCTCTTTAAAGTCCTCAAAGTAGACAATTATGTTTGTAAAACACCTCAAAAAGGGTAAAATTATGTGTGTTTGCAAAAGACCTCAAAAAAGGGAAAATCATGTTTGTTTAAATACCTCGAAGAAGGAATTTGTTTAAATTCCTCGAAGAAGGAAATTCCCCATTCCCCTTTTACTTTGTGCTTGCAATCGAGTCAATAAAAAGTGGAAAATAGGGATTGTAATCATCCCCAACACCTTGTCATCGTTTCGGTGATACTTAGCTCACATTTCTTAACGTTGATGCTTTGAGTTGTTACTCAATTTGATTGAGCCATTCTAGTGGAAGAAGGGTCTTTCAACTTATCTACCTTTAATTCAAGTACAAATAGCTCATGCTTAATTATTGTTAGCATCTTTGTTTGTGTTTTCCTCCTTGCACCTTTGCATGTTCCCTTAGGATCACTTGTTTTATTTTCAAATCAAGGTAGACATTAGGTTTTTAAACCATGCATGCTAACTTAGGTAGACATTTCCCTTTTGTATCTAAACCTTAGGACCACAATTGTATGATAACATTAGGATTGTTAGTCTCCCTTTGACTTTTACATTCCCCTTTTGCATCATTAAAACAAAAAATTCTTTTCTTAAGAAAACTCTAAAACACTTAATAAATGAAGATGTGAATCGTGTGCAGTTGAGTCTTGTGGGCTAGCGCGAATCGGTCCAGACTGTATCTTGCTCTTCTTTCACTTACGCACTTTACTATGGTTCAAATCACAAACCTTTTTTGCAAATAAGCGGATAAGTAATGAGTGTCCCTCCAATGGAATCCATTTGCTATCATCCCACCAAAAACACCAAACAATTCAAACCTTTTTGTCTTCAGACCGCCTTCGGGTTTGTCTTTAAATTTTTTTTCTTAAAAAGGATATATTATTTCCTCTTCATGCAAAACGACGTGTAATTACCCAAAGGTCGGGTGGCACTAGGTCAACTGCTGGAGTGTGAATGTAATATTATCTGCTTAAAAAATGCAAACCAACCAACATTTTTTAGGTGAACTACGAGTGCCATGATCCCCTATTGCACGAAGGGTGGTAAGTAGGAATTAAAGGTTCGCAATCGGGAAGGGCACGACTGATAAAATCTTTTTCTTTGTACATACACTTTGCATACATGCATTTTTACTTAGCTTCATTAGCTTTAGATAAGAACACACCCTTTGATTAGAACAATAAGAGTGAATCCCGTAGAGTACCACGAACGTGAGAGGTGCTAATATATTCCTCTTGCGTAATCGACTCCCGTGACTGATCTCTCGATTGCAAGATCTTGATTTCTCCCTTCTCAGGTTTCCTTCGATGTTTTCCTTTCCTTTCTGTGGGATAAATAAATACTTGATGGCGACTTCATTGATTATCACTTGATAATTTTCCCAGTTTCTATAAACACAACAAAAAAAGGCATTAATCACATACACCCAAGTGAATAATAGCTCTAAATATATCACTAGAATCTAGACACTATTAGATAATCACCCTAGATAAGAATTCGAGCAGTATATGTCTAGAACAACCCAAACCCCAAAGCACAAAGTAAAAATCCAGGATAATAATCGACAAAGATTTGTAAAGCAAGCTTTATACAATGCCATGGGCGATAAATATACATGAGTTCAAAGTAAATACATATACAAAACCAAACAGATGAAGAATACACAAAAAAGAAGAGAAATGAACCACAAATCTCACAGGTTGTCAACGCCGATTAATGGAAATCCACCCTGGATCATCAGTATGCAAGCTCCATTGTTGTTTTCTAAGCTAATCTACCAAAGAATGAGAGTGATGGAGTTTGGGAAAAAATACCCCAAAAACCATAACCCTAACAAATAAAATGAATTGAAAATATAGACAAATTTTGTCCTAGACAAGCACCGACCGATGCTTAAAAGCACCACCCGACATTGCCCTTTATTTAACCACTAAGTCAGCGCCACACAAGCAGATCGGACAAAAATATATCGTGCTACTCGTTGCTCAAAACCACCACCTGATGATGGCCTCAATGCTCAGAGTGCCCTATCACCGCCCCAGCACCGCTCGGCGCTGGCGACAAAATAACACTTCTTTATTTCTTTTCATGGCTTTCTTTCTTTGCCTTGTTCCTCTTATTAGATCAAAAATTACATCTTGAAGCTTTTATTCCTAATTCCTCCAACTATGCTCAAATACCTACAAATTGAATGGAAAACTATCAAACGATACACAAATGAATCAAAAGCTTAATTATATACAAACTAAACGTATTTACACAAAAGTCGGGTTTATTCAATCAATATTAACAACAAAGAGTCGATAAGTGCAATAAAAGTATATACAAAAATAACTACGATTTGCACTTGTCAATCTGACCACTCAATATACTGATAACAAGAATCCACTAAGGGGATACAAAATGTTACAAGAGTTCTACCAAGGGGAAAGGATGAAACTATCGGGATTAACACACCACATATCCTTAAGACTCTTCTGGGGAAATGTCTGCATGAATTCTGCGGTTAGAAAGAAGATATTTTCTAGAAATACACAAAGAAAAATCCTTGGGATTAACAACTCCGAGGGGCAAAACCACTTCAAACTGGCTACAAGACCCTAGTGGGGAAAGCTAACAATAATATCGTAATTAGATGTTAGATCTTTGCGAGGAAAATCCAAATCTCAAAGCAAGGTGAGAGAACAAAATATTAGTGGGTTGGGGAAAAAGGATCACACTCAGTTGGGGGAAACTAGATTAGAGCATGATCATGCCTGTTACAAACCAATCAAAAACATGGAAAAGAAGAAATCCACTATCTTCTTAACAAACTGTAGGGAAACTTGAAAAGTGATCTGCAAGACCAAAATAATCAATTCTGATGAAGAATGATTATCTTCTTCGGAAAGCTAGGTTTTGCACTTCGAGATTTGACCATCCTTGGAACAACTGTTATCATTCATTTTAGTCTGATTCACAAATCAAATGAAAATAGTTTTGTAATTTTCAAAAAAAATGATTTTTTATTTAAACCTTATTGTTTTAAAAATTACTATCAATAATAAATGAAATTTGGCAAATAGAAAGAAATAAGAATTGCAAATAATTAGATAAAGGCTCAAACTTTATTTAATAGAATGGTGGTCCAGAAATGGCGTGACTACATACATGATTAAAAAGTTTAGAAAATGGTAAATACATGGAAATGATAACATTGAAATATAATGACCACTATTATCCCTAACAACTTTGAATTCCTATGCTCAAGCTTCTGTTGAGAATTGATAAGAAGTCCTGATGAATGACGTTGCTCCAAGCGATCAAGTCTTGTCTGATACAGTTACTTACCATGACTCCCTAGCTTTTTCCTAGATTAACCTTACGGATTTTAAGTCTACCGGGATGAATTATTTTTGTTTATGTATTTAACTTTTTCCTGGACCGCCCTTTTGGTTTTTCAGCTCACCGAGACACTCATTTTTTCCTAAGTCTCCCTTTAGGGTTTTCAACATATCGAGTTATTCTTTTATTTTTTTAGGCGAAGTATTTCTTTACTACATCAATATTCACGGAACATGGGATCTCATCACCATCTATAGTTGCAAGAATCATAGCACCGACAGAAAACGCTTTCTTAACAACATATGAGCCTTCATAATTGGGAGTCCATTTTCCCCGAGAATCAGTGTGGAAAGACAATATCTTTTTGAGCATGAGGTCTCCTTCTCTGAATTCATGAGGTCAGACCTTCCTACCAAATGCTTGTCTCATTCTCTTTTGATATAATTGACCATGACTCAAGGCCATCACTCTCTTCTCTTCTATCAAATTCAAATGATCGAATCTATTTTGAAACCATTCATCCTCAATCAACTTAGCTTCTATCAAGACTCGCATTGGCGGGATCTCAACCTCTACGGGGAGCACTAATTCCATGCCATATACAAGAGAGAAAGGGTTTGCCCCTATTAAAGTGCAGACGAATGTACGATACCCATGCAAAGTAAAAGAGAGCATCTCGTACCAGTCCTTATAAGTAACAACCATCTTCTAGATAATCTTTTTAATATTCTTATTAGCAACTTCAACAGGACCATTCATCTTGGGTCTGTAAGGTGACGACTTGTGATGTTAAATATTGAAACTTTCACAAAGCTCTTTCATCATCTTATTATTCATGTTTGAGCCATTATTAGTAATGATCTTACTCGGAATTCCATACCAGAAAATAATCTGATTCTTTATAAACATGACGACAACCTGCTTGGTCACATTAGCATAAGATGCCACTTTGACCCACTTGGTGAAGTAACTAATTTCCTCTAATAGAAATGATGTCCATTCAAAGCTTTAGTCTCTATCCTACCAATCATATCAATGTCCCACATAAAGAAATTCCATGGAGAGAAGATAACGTTAAGAAGAGTTGGAGGCACATGAATCATATCAGCATAAATCTGACACTTATGGAACTTCTTCACAACTTTGTAGCAATCAGATTCCATTGTCAACTAATAGTAACCTACTCTAAGCATCTTCTTAGCCATTGAATGTCCATTAGCATGAGTACTAAAGGATCCTTCATGAACTTCATGCATTAACATGTATGCTTCGTGTCTATCCACACATTTGAGCAAGACCATTTCAAAGTTCCCCTTGTACAAAACTTCTTCACTGAGGAAAAAACTTCCAGCTAACCTCTTCAAGGTTTTCTTATCTTTGTTTGGTGCCCCAGGTTGGTACTTCCGACTCTGGAGGAAATACTTGATATTATAATACCAAGGCTTTCCATCTGATACTTCTTCTGTTGCAAATACATGAGTAGGTTTATCAAGGTGTATAATCCTGATTTGAGGTACCTCATTATGGAAATTCACTCGGTACATGTAGGATAATACAGCCAAAGCATCTGCCACCTGGTTCTCATCTCGAGTAATATGATGAAATTCAACCTTGTTCAAGCCAGGATGATGAGTTTCACCTTCAACTTTGATCTAATTAATTACTAGAGCTGAATCTTCATAAACATCATGGTTCTTGATTTTGAGATCTATGGCTTCCACAAGACCCATGTGTGATACGGTGGGAGAACTGACTTGAGTTTTGCGTTTGTATTCGCACTTGTGCGGTTGAGCAAGAGTCTCCACCGGCTTTTTATTTTATCCTAAAGGAAAGGTTAAAAAGCACAGCAAAAACCTTTTGAGATATTTCGTGGGTTCGGGGGGTAGATTATGAAAAAGGGAAGGTATTAGCACCCTTTTCATCCATGGTTATCCATGGGCTCTTAGTTACTTGGTTTTTAGATCACTTGCCTTGATTTTAGATTGCTTGAAAATGGTGTGTGTGTGTGTGTGTGTGTTTGAAAATGTTTTTGAAGAAGATGCCTTGTCTTAGGCAACCAACGTAATGACTCGTGTTTGAATATATACGAAGGTGTGTATCTTTTCGAAAAGATATTTCAAATGTTTTTGAAAGAGTTTGTTTTGAAAGTGTTTGTGGAGTGTGGTTTGAAAAGGAGGCAAGTGTTTTTGCAAGTTGATCTCAAGTAACTAAGAGTTTTGTCTACCCCTATTGTACTCAAAGGTTTTCTCTATGTTTTCAACCCTTTTTAACAATTTTGTTCCACCATTGAATTTGGTGGACAATCTTGCATTTAGGAAGTTTAACGGGACGGGCGCGGGTCATCGTATGGACCATGAATGCAATGGTGCCAAGTGTCTTTGGAAATTTGCTTGAAGGGACTATGATCATTCCATTTAGGCAACTTTCGAAAGCGTCATCGAGGGACTTATGATCATTTGAATTTGTTTTGCCAAAGAAACTCGACGTGCAAGCATGGCCCATTTTGGAAGGCAACATGTGGGATTACCCTAGAGGGTGCAAGTGTGATTGTGTATTGATTTCTTGTATTTGTCTTGTATTAGGTTATCTAGCGTTTGATTTTATGTACATGCAAACCCTAGTTCTAACCATGGTATAATTTGAAAGCGGTAAATTGCAAGAATTTAAAGTCTACGCTATTACAAATAGTATCCGGGAGTGGGGGTACAAATTTACAAATGGGGATGAGACTTTAGGAATGTAGTGTCCAATAATTTACAACCAAATCAAATTGCGATAAAAGTGTAAATGATGTATAGTAACGTGTAAGAATAGCAAATGCATATTGTCAAATGTAAAGTGTATTGTGTAAGTGTAATTTATTTACAAATTAAGATGTGAATTTAAATGTGTATTATTAAGTATTGTTTTAATTTAAATGAAAAGAATTAAATGTTTTCTTTATTTAATTTTCGTAATCTTGTATTTTCTTTAATATGTACAAAAAGAATATTTTAATTAAATGTTTTAAGTTTTAATTAAATTATGTATATTAAAAAAAATGTATTTTAATCGATTATGTACAAATTATTTCTAAGAAAAGAAAATGTACTAACTTAAAAAGAATTTATGTACAAATCAAAATAAGTTAAATAAAATAAAAAAAGTGTTTTAAACAATGTATTTTTATGTATTAATGTATTAATGTACAAAAGTTTTTAATTGGAAGAAAATGTTTTAAGTTTGAGGAAATATATATTGTGTTCAAAAATTAGAAATATGTTGTAAAAAAGAGTTATATTAATTTATGAACAAAAGAAAATAAAGTATGTTTGATCAAAATTGAGGTAAGGATTAGCATGTTAGCTTAAGTGTAAAACAAGAGAAAATGGGCCAAGGGAGATTCAATGGCCCAAGTAAAACATGCTGATTGGAATGAGAAAAGGGGGGTACGAGTTCTGAAACGGGCTTAGGCATAGAAACGGGTTAGGCCCAGTTTATGTGAAAGAAAGTTTTTAGGGTTAATTGTTATTGTGTTCAGTTGAGGCTAGCTTAGGGTTTGTGAAACAGAAGCGCGCCGTTCACCTCCTTACTTCGTTCCTCTTCATCCGTTCTCATGCCATGGATCCTGAGCTTGTCTCCTCGCCTCAAGTTACTAGGCGTTGCCTCCGTCTCCATCTTCTCAAGGTTGGGCCAAACGGTGACGACATGCAAGGTAGTTTCGTATATATATTTTTTATGGTTTTCAAGTTTCTGTTTTGATCATTTTTACTTTGTTCTGCTTGTGTGCGTTGTCATCGCTTGGGGTACGTGAATGGAAAAGAAGAAGGAGGGATACTACCTTTGGAGACGGAGGAGGAGGACGGCGGCGCTTCCGGTGGTTTGACGGCAAGGGGAGGGTGATGATGAAGCTTCTGCTTCCTGGTTTGTGTACTTTGCCCCTTTTTTTTGTATGGGTTCAATGATGATGTTTGAGAGCCTTTGAGTATATTTTCCTCTTCCTTTCTGGTTGCCTTTACACGCTTGTTATGAAATGCTTGCTTTCAATGATGTTTGCCTGAGATGATGATGTGTATTCTTGGTCCCTCTTTGCCTTGTATGCTTCTTTGATTCGCATGCTTGCCTAGGATGAATGTTTTCTGAGGCCTTTGAGATGATGGCTCTTTTCCTCGTTTCTGACTTTGCCTTGCTTACATGCTTAATGCTGTATGATTGTGGTTTGATAGCTCCCCAATGATGAACTTACAGTTCTGAGGGCTTGTACCTGTTGCCTTTGAATGCTTGCCCCTTCTGTGCTTGGTTAAGACACTTCTTTTCTTCTTCTTCTGGCTTGTCTAGCTTGATTTTGGTTATTGGCTTCTTAGTGTTTTTGATGGTAAGGCTTGACAGGTTCAAGCTTTGGTTCAAGGTTGTTAGCTTTGGCTTTTTGATAGGTTTGCTGGTTAGGCTTTAGCTTGGACAATTTTGTGATTAAAAGGCTTAAGGCTTTGAGGCTCACACTTCTGTTTGTATTTTTTTGGCTTTCTGTTTGAGTTGAATGGTAAGGCTTTTTGTGCTTGTAAGGTTTACAGGTTGGGTGAGTTTTATTGGTTCATGGCTTTTGCTATGGCTTAGAGTTGGACAACTTAGTGTTTGCATATGCTGGTTTGGACATGATAAGGCTTTGGGATGGAGGTTTACTTCAGGCTATGTGTTTGGGCTTGATGAAGCTATGCTTCAGCTTGGCATGGTTTTGTTTCAGCAGGTTTTGGCCTTTTGTTCTTATGCTTGTAAAACAGGTTAAAGGTCTTTGGCTTTGGCTTGACAAGTTTTTGTTTAGGCTGGAGGTTTTAACAGGTTTTTAGCTTGCAGGTTATACTGGTTACACTGGTTTTAAGGCTAGAGGCTTTCTTTTGGTGGAAGGCAGTTCTGTCCTTTTGTTACAGTTTTGAGACCTTTTATCCTTTTCTTATCTTTGCCTCTTGTCCACTGTGTTATTTACAGTTTTGTATATTTGTCTTGCCTAAAGCCAAACCTGTAAGCCTAAACTCTTTTCTCTCTCTCTTTCTCTCTCCAGTACAACATTTAGCATATTATATTGCTTGACATGTACTACTTCTGAAAAAGCAATGTCCTAGGGAAATGATGAAGCTGAAATTTGTTTGCTTGCAATACATGTCTCCTCTGCATTTTATGTCTTCTTTTCCATACTTTCTGCTTCTTGACAGCATTGATGGCCTTGTGTACTTGTTTGATATCTTGCCATATCCCTTTTGGACAACTTTTGGTTTAGTTTGTCATTGGAACTTTATGGTTCAGTTTGGATTTTGTACTTGCTCATGCTGTTTGAGACTTTGGAAATTATGCAGTTTTGACAATTTTGAAATGTGCAATTTTTTACTTTGTGCATTCACATTTGACTTGCAAACATTTTCACCCTTCTTTGTGAACCGGGAGAAATCCCGTGATTTGCAGAGAGGGCTAACTGATTCCGGCCGTTGCTTTTAATGATGACCCTTATTTTTATCTGTCTCTTTAATTGTTTATCCGCTTCAACTGACTTTTTCCTTCTTTTCTTTGCAGATAAATAATTAAATGGAGAGGGATAGCAAAAGATGAAGAATTGAAGATTTAGAAAAAATTAGGATAGTCTTATTTAGGTTTAAATTACTGTAAAATCATTGTTGTAAACAATTTGTAAACAAAACAATTGTACAAATAATTTAAAAATAAATAAAAAGTTTTTTATCCAATTAATTCTTTTCCTCTTTTCAATTATTTATTTTATTATTTATAATTCTTTAAATTAAAATAATTGAAAATACATTCCAATCTTTTAATCTTAGAATAATAAATCATTAAATAAACATTGCTTCAACATTGATCAATTAAACCTGGCGTTTCCAACATCCAAAGCAAAACAAACAGTCAATCACAGCAATTGCCCAGACGTTTTTTCCCTTTTACTGACTTAATCAAACATTGCAAATTCAAACCCAATGCAACCTTTTACTGATTCAGTCAAACAAACGTGAATTCAATCCAAATGCATTCTTTTACTGATTAAGTCAAACAATGCGAATTCAAACCAAATCTCAGAATAACTTGCAAAGCATCGTAGAATTAAATCTTTCTGAGGAACCGCGCACGAAAACCCTAATTCCTGATTAAATGCCAAAGAACGTTCTCCTGATCAAAGTTGAGCCAAAATCAATCAAAACCCTAAGCAAACTGTGTGAACTGTTTTAGAGCCATGAAAATCAATAAAACCCTAATTGTGTCTGACTGACGAGAAAAGTTTGTTTGACCGATTCTTGAGCCAATCTGAAAAATCAGGAAAAGCCTGAAGTTGTGATTTCTTGAGGAAAAATGCGAGGGAAAATTTTGGGGTACAACAGTTGCCCCTGTTCAATCTTCTTGGACCTGAAGAGTCAGATTGGCAAGTTTGCCTTTCGCGACTTGAAGGTAAAAGGAGATTGGACACTAAAGTGCCCAGAAAATTTGCACTCAGCGATGTGATGGTAGAGGTGAATGGGCTTACAGATGCCATTTGGTGATAGGCTTAACGATGCCATCTAGGGATGCGATAGAATCTTGACGGGGGATGGGCTTAGAGATGCCATCTGAGAATGGGCTTAAAGATGCCATTTGGTGACTGCTGGTAGGAGGATGGGCTTGTAGATGCCATCCGGAAATGGGCTTAAAGATGCCATTTGGTGACTGCTGGTAGGAGGATGGGCTTATAGATGCCATCTGGAAATGGGCTTAAAGATGCCATTTGGTGACTGCTGGTAGGAGGATGGGCTTATAGATGCCATCTGAGATGCGATAGAATCTTGTCGGGGGATGGGCTTCGAGATGCCATCTCAGAATGAGTATCAGAAAGGTGTCCATGTTTTGGACCATCTCTGAACTGGGGGTCTGAATAAGCAATAGATTGACATCCATATCTGGAGGCATCCGTAAACTGTTTTCAAAAGTTGAAAAGAGTCTGAACAAGCGATAGATTAGCATTCGTTGTTGGGAGGAATCCGTAAACTGTTTTCAGGAGTTGAGATTGAATAAGCAATAGATTAACATCCGTTGTTGGGAAGAATCCGTAAACTGTTTTCAAACGTTGCATCTGAACAAGGGATAGATTAACATCCGTTGTTGGGAAGAATCCGTAAACTGTTTTCAAAAGTTGCATCTGAACAAGCGATAGATTAACATCCGTTGTTGGGAAGAATCCGTAAACTGTTTTCAGAAGTCTTGAGAAGAATCTGAACAAGCGATAGGTTAACATCCGTTACTGGAGAACCCGTGAACTGTTTTCAGAAGTTGATAAGAGTCTGAACAAGCGATAGATTAACATCCGTTGTTGGGAGGAATCCGTAAACTATTTTCAGAAGTCTTGAGAAGAATCTGAACAAGCGATAGGTTAACATCCGTTACTGGAGAACCCGTGAACTGTTTTCAGAAGTTGATAAGAGTCTGAACAAGCGATAGATTAACATCCGTTGTTGGGAGGAATCCGTAAACTGTTTTCAAACGTTGCATCTGAACAAGCGATAGATTAACATCCGTTGTTGGGAAGAATCTGTAAACTGTTTTCAGAAGTCTTGAGAAGAATCTGAACAAGCGATAGGTTAACATCCGTTACTGGAGAACCCGTGAACTGTTTTCAGAAGTTGATAAGAGTCTGAACAAGCGATAGATTAACATCCGTTGTTGGGAGGAATCCGTAAACTGTTTTCAGAAGTCTTGAAGTTGAATAAGCAATAGAGCAGCGTCCGTGTAAAACTGCATCTGAGTGAATCTGGAATAAGTAATTAAAATGTCGCCGTGTCCGGGTCACATCTGAACTATTTCTGGATGAATCTGGAATAAGTATCAGAATGTCGCCATGTCTGGGTCACATCTGAACTATTTCTAGAAAAGAATCTCGGAAGATGGTGGTCTTAGTCTGTTGACTGCTCTTTCCTGAAAAGGTAAAGAGTTAGTTGCATGCAATTTCATGATGCATGATGCAATGTATGTTACACCAATGTTTATGATATGAATATGATGAATGCGCATGTAAGCTGATGAGCTATCTTGCTGAGGATAAATGAATCCTGGATGGCTGAAGATAAAAGAATCTTGACTGCTGCCGGGGAAAACAATAATCTTTTGATCGTTGAAAATGAGAAGTCCTGGAACCACTGTTGGGGAAATCAGAAGCTTGGGTTGTATGCCAATCTACTGGGGAATCCTGTCTTGAGGAGATCTTCATCGGAGAATATTCGAATATTCTGTGGGGAACTGAGAATGAGAGTCTTCAATCTGCTTGGGGATTGATAGTTGGAAGTTTTAGCTTCGCTGGGGATAATGAAACTTGACTCTGAGGGGAGTTAGCTTCTGGAAGGTTCTCAGGTTGGGGATTGCGAGAGTCCTCTGATTGCTGCAGGTGTTGGTCTGGAATAAGTTACTGAACGTCGCCATCTCTGGGTCACATCTTGAACTATCTCTAGAAACAAATCTGAATAAGTTATAGAATGTCGCCAAATCTGGGGTCACATCTTGAACTATATCTGGGATGAAGTCTGAATGAGTTATAGAATGTCGCCAAATCTTGGGTCACATCTTGAACTATATCTGAAAGGAAGTCTGAATGAGTTATAGAATGTCGCCAAATCTTGGGTCACATCTTGAACTATATCTGAAAGGAAGTCTGAATGAGTTATAGAATGTCGCCAAATCTTGGGTCACATCTTGAACTATATCTGAAAGGAAGTCTGAATGAGTTATAGAATGTCGCCAAATCTTGGGTCACATCTTGAACTATATCTAGAATGAAGTCTGAATGAGTTATAGAATGTCGCCAAATCATGGGTCACATCTTGAACTATATCTGGAATGAAGTCTGAATGAGTTATAGAATGTCGCCAAATCTTGGGTCACATCTTGAACTATATCTGAAAGGAAGTCTGAATGAGTTATAGAATGTCGCCAAATCTTGGGTCACATCTTGAACTATATCTATCTTCTGAGGTGATAAGGGATTTGTTGAACACTTTTGACATTCGAATGCCCCAAGTGGTGATGAAGGAGTCTTGAATCAGATTACTCTGCAAATTGAGAGATTTCTTGAAATCTTGACTGGACTTCCCCAGGTTAACTGAACTTTGAAAGATCTGTCGAAACCTTGACTGGACTGCCCCAGATTAATAGGATGGTGACATGTCATGCCCCTTGTTGATAGGATATTTGTAAATGGAGGTGTCGTCCTTTTGAAGTGATTTTACTCACTGAGAGAGTTATCGTTCCTCCGAACATTCGCTGTATGAATTTCTTCACTGTCAAACAACTAGTCAAATGCAGACAGTGATATTCAAGCAATGCAAAGTTTATGTTTGTCTCGAAGTTTTGCAAAAATGCGTTTTTTAGCAGAAAACTTTTTATAAGACAAGTCAACACAAGATTTAGAGCAAAGCCTTACAGGAGTCAGGATACCTTTTAAAACAGTATGCTTTCGAACTAACCCATGCTTCAATTAGGACTTTTGCAGGGTTTAACGTGGCCTGGTTCACGGTTTAAGAAACAAAGGATAAAGGCTCAAAGTGTATTTGTACCCACCCGCTCTTCGTGACGTTCTTCACACCTAAGCTCAGTTAATTGTGCGTCGCACTCTGTTTTGAGTTTGGAACGACCTTTTGGGTGATGGTTCACCAATTGAATTTGGGAGACAGTCATCATCTCCTTTTTATTTTTCAACATTTTTCATGTTGTTGAGGATTTGTAATGACCTCACTATTTTGATTTTGATTTGTTATCCCTAACTTTTGCCTGACTGTCTCTATTTTCGAGATCACAGTCAGCGGGATGCCCCATCTTTCTTAAGCCTCCTCTACAGGTTTTGGCTCGGTGGGCTTTTCTCTTTTGAGAGATTGACTGCCTATGTGATAGGGAACCACCCTTGTCTTTTGATTCCAAAGGAATGCTTTTTTTTTTGACGTCGTTCGTTGTGTTACGAACTGAGAGTTTGCGACTTCAATGCGCATTTTCTTTGAATTAACTGAGATACTACCCTGCCCCAGGTTTATATCAAAGGTTTTGATTGTTTAGAACAGAAAACTCCTACTTCTTTGGCTCGAAGGGGTTGACTAGGGATTAACTTCCTTATAACTCCAGTGTTTGGGATTTGAAAGAAATGCCTGTACATCATCAACAAGGTCCATTCAAAAGCATATTGTATGAGATTATGGTATTGTTTCGTCATCCTCCCTCTAAAGGCTTGCAGCTTTTTATCAAGAGTCAGATATCATAAAGAAAAGCATAAGATAGTGAAACGAATGGATGAATTCAAGAAAAACATATGCAATGCATTAATGAAAACAGAGTTTAACATCAACAGATAATTGTTTGACAACAAAAGAAATTACAACTTTGAAAATTCGAAATGAAGCAAAAGTCTTTCAGCTTGAGCTTTGTCACTCCAGGTGGAGAATTCCTTAACGGAAGATCTTCATCTCACCGTCTGGCATGAATTCCAGCACTCCAATGTCGATCAGATCTTGAATCTTGTTCTTCAAGGCCCAACAGTCGTTGGTGTCGTGTCCCGGGCTGTAGGAGTGGTAAACACAAAATGCGTCGGGGCGATAGTTAGGAGAGGAGGTATTGAGATTCTGAGGAGGATCCCTTAAGGTAAGCAGGTTGACCTCCAACAGGCGCTTCAGTATGAATAATGATGGTATCTCAGTCTCCGTGAACTGTCTTCCCGACGTTTCTTGCTTACGCCGATTACCCTGTTGATGCTGGCGAGGTTGTTGATGGGCTCGTGACCCTGAAGCAAGCGAAGGAGCCTTCCCCTTGTCTTCTTGAGTGGATGGGGGTTGAGCGGTGACTTGCTCTTCAACCTCAGATGTTTGCCCCAATTGGTTGTTTTGAAGCAGTTGGCGGACGAGAACTCTGATTTCCTCTTGTCTTTGAGACAGGTTTTGGATGAGAGCCATCTGGCCCACTAACTGCCCCATCACTTGGATCCTCAAGGTTGCCAAATCAAACTGCAGTTCTTCCAAATGGTCACTCCTGGCATTGTTGGAATTCTCCAAGCCCTTTGTGAGGAGAGCTTTCATTTCTTCTTGCCCCAGAGACAATTTCAGGAACATTTCCTGCAGCTGAGTAGTCTGGTCTTGGATGTCTTTGACAGACCTTTCTAGAGCCATCTCTTACTGAAATAAACAGTATGAGAGTAAGGAAACCTGAAAAAGGAAAAACTGTCAAAATGCAATGCATGATATGTGGATGCATGCCTTCAAGGGTCTCTTGGGGTAAACACAAGAAAATGTTAGAGGTTGAACTTCGCTCTTGGATTAGAGAACTTTGCACCGGTGGACGTCTTTCCACTAGAATCAAGCTCACCATGTCAAGTGGGTCATAGCCTCTGATTCAAGTTATTATACTTGATCTTTTGATTGGAGAACTTTGTATCGGTGGATGTCTTTCCACGAGAATCAAGCTCACCATGTCAAGTGGGTCATAGCCCCTGATTCAAGTTGTTGTACTTGATCTTTGACTGACATTTGTTTAGAGGAGAAACCTCTTGCCTCTTGGTAGATGTCTGGTTCAACGTAACCCTGCATCAAAAGAACCCTCGAGATCCTTGAAATGGTTATTGAAAATGCTATGGTATGATGTCATGATGTTATGTACATGTATGCAAAAGCAAGTAAGTGTATATACAGGTAATCATATTCACACAAAGCAAACAAGTCCCTAGGTTTAGGCTCGCATGGGGTTATAGGTAAGTACCCTCTTGAAGTTAGTTGGCTCATCCTGTCCTAAAATAGAAACCGGTTCTAAGGAGCACAATATCATTGGATTGTTTTCTGTGTTCATCGTTTCGGTTTAGCCACTTACTGGCGACCAAAATATTCCAAGAAAACAACCCTCAAATGAGTGTAGTATCGAGTATCTACCAACTTCGGACTGCACCAAAGTCGGTCATCTCACTACCCCCTAAAAAGGCTAAGATGGTCAATTAAGGTTCTAAGAGTTCATTAGTGCTTCACGACATCACTCAGCGGCCCCGTACTCTCCTTGATTGAACTCAAGGGTTACCGGTACTCACAAATATGTCACACTAACATAGCTTACTGCTTCAACCATGTCGGTATACCCCGCACAGTTCCCTCGCAGTTTTTTTGCTATTTACCTAAAAAGGTGCCCCAAATCCGAGTGTAGGATTTACAATAAACCCAAACAAGAACCCAAAAGATAAAGCAATCAAGTCAATCAAAGCAAGAAAGTAAAGGTGATCTAAACCCTAAGGTAACCCCACTTTTAGATTTCTCCCCAGCAGAGTCGCCAGTTCTGTGATACGGTGGGAGAACTGACTTGAGTTTTGCGTTTGTATTCGCACTTGTGCGGTTGAGCAAGAGTCGCCACCGACTTTTTATTTTATCCTAAAGGAAAGGTTAAAAAGCACAGCAAAAACCTTTTGAGATATTTCGTGGGTTCGGGGGGTAGATTATGAAAAGGGAAGGTATTAGCACCCTTTTCATCCATGGTTATCCATGGGTTCTTAGTTACTTGGTTTTTAGATCACTTGCCTTGATTTTTGATTGCTTGAAAATGGTGTGTGTGTGTGTGTTTTTGAAAATGTTTTTGAAGAAGATGCCTTGTCTTAGGCAACCAACGTAATGAATCGTGTTTGAATATATACGAAGGTGTGTATCTTTTCGAAAAGATATTTCAAATGTTTTTGAAAGAGTTTGTTTTGAAAGTGTTTGTGGAGTGTGGTTTGAAAAGGAGGCAAGTTTTTTTGCAAGTTGATCTCAAGTAACTAAGAGTTTTGTCTACCCCTATTGTACTCAAAGGTTTTCTCTATGTTTTCAACCCTTTTTAACAATTTTGTTCCACCATTGAATTTGGTGGACAATCTTGCGTTTAGGAAGTTTAACGGGACGGGCGCGGGTCATCGTATAGACCATGAATGCAATGGTGCCAAGTGTCTTTGGCAATTTGCTTGAAGGGACTATGATCATTCCATTTAGGCAACTTTCGAAAGCGTCATCGAGGGACTTATGATCATTTGAATTTGTTTTGCCAAAGAAACTCGACGTGCAAGCATGGCCCATTTTGGAAGGCAACATGTGGGATTACCCTAGAGGGTGCAAGTGTGATTGTGTATTGATTTCATGTATTTGTCTTGTATTAGGTTATCTAGCGTTTGATTTTATGTACATGCAAACCCTAGGTCTAACCATGGTATAATTTGAAAGCGGTAAATTGCAAGAATTTAAAGTCTACGCTATTACAAATAGTATCCGGGAGTGGGGGTACAAATTTACAAATGGGGATGAGACTTTAGGAATGTAGTGTCCAATAATTTACAACCAAATCGAATTGCGATAAAAGTGTAAATGATGTATAGTAACGTGTAAGAATAGCAAATGCATATTGTCAAATGTAAAGTGTATTGTGTAAGTGTAATTTATTTACAAATTAAGATGTGAATTTAAATGTGTATTATTAAGTATTGTTTTAATTTAAATGAAAAGAATTAAATGTTTTATTTATTTAATTTTCGTAATCTTGTATTTTCTTTAATATGTACAAAAATAATATTTTAATTAAATGTTTTAAGTTTTAATTAAATTATGTACATTAAAAAAAATGTATTTTAATCGATTATGTACAAATTATTTCTAAGAAAAGAAAATGTACTAACTTAAAAAGAATTTATGTACAAATCAAAATAAGTTAAATAAAATAAAAAAAGTGTTTTAAACAATGTATTTTTATGTATTAATGTATTAATGTACAAAAGTTTTTAATTGGAAGAAAATGTTTTAAGTTTGAGGAAATATATATTGTGTTCAAAAATTAGAAATATGTTGTAAAAAAGAGTTATATTAATTTATGAACAAAAGAAAATAAAGTATGTTTGATCAAAATTGAGGTAAGGATTAGCATGTTAGCTTAAGTGTAAAACAAGAGAAAATGGGCCAAGGGAGATTCAACGGCCCAAGTAAAACATGCTGATTGGAATGAGAAAAGGGGGGTACGAGTTCTGAAATGGGCTTAGGCATAGAAACGGGTTAGGCCCAGTTTATGTGAAACAAAGTTTTTAGGGTTAATTGTTATTGTGTTCAGTTGAGGCTAGCTTAGGGTTTGTGAAACAGAAGTGCGCCGTTCACCTCCTTACTTCGTTCCTCTTCATCCGTTCTCATGCCATGGATCCTGAGCTTGTCTCCTCGCCTCAAGTTACTAGGCGTTGCCTCCGTCTCTATCTTCTCAAGGTTGGGCCAAACGGTGACGACATGCAAGGTAGTTTCGTATATATATTTTTTATGGTTTTCAAGTTTCTGTTTTGATCATTTTTACTTTGTTCTGCTTGTGTGCGTTGTCATCGCTTGGGGTACGTGAATGGAAAAGAAGAAGGAGGGATACTACCTTTGGAGACGGAGGTGGAGGACGGCAGCGCTTCCGATGGTTTGACAGCGAGGGGAGGGTGATGATGAAGCTTCTGCTTCCTGGTTTGTATACTTTGCCCCTTTTTTTTGTATGGGTTCAGTGATGATGTTTGAGAGCCTTTGAGTATATTTTCCTCTTCCTTTTTGGTTGCCTTTACACGCTTGTTATGAAATGCTTGCTTTCAATGATGTTTGCCTGAGATGATGATGTGTATTCTTGGTCCCTCTTTTCCTTGTATGCTTCTTTGCTTCGTATGCTTGCCTAAGATGAATGTTTTCTGAGGCCTTTGAGATGATGGCTCTTTTCCTCGTTTCTGACTTTGCCTTGCTTACATGCTTAATGTTGTATGATTGTGGTTTGATAGCTCCCCAATGATGAACTTACAGTTCTGAGGGCTTGTACCTGTTGCCTTTGAATGCTTGCCCCTTCTGTGCTTGGTTAAGACACTTCTTTTCTTCTTCTTCTGGCTTGTCTAGCTTGATTTTGGTTATTGGCTTCTTAGTGTTTTTGATGGTAAGGCTTGACAGGTTCAAGCTTTGGTCCAAGGTTGTTAGCTTTGGCCTTTTGACAGGTTTGCTGGTTAGGCTTTAGCTTGGACAATTTTGTGATTAAAAGGCTTAAGGCTTTGAGGCTCACACTTCTGTTTGTATTTTTTTGGCTTTCTGTTTGAGTTGAATGGTAAGGCTTTTTGTGCTTGCAAGGTTTACAGGTTGGGTGAGTTTTACTGGTTCATGGCTTTTGCTATGGCTTAGAGTTGGACAGCTTAGTGTTTGCATATGCTGGTTTGGACATGATAAGGCTTTGGGATGGAGGTTTACTTCAGGCTATGTGTTTGGGCTTGATGAAGCTATGCTTCAGCTTGGCATGGTTTTGTTTCAGCAGGTTTTGGCCTTTTGTTCTTATGCTTGTAAAACAGGTTAAAGGTCTTTGGCTTTGGCTTGACAAGTTTTTGTTTAGGCTAGAGGTTTTAACAGGTTTTTAGCTTGCAGGTTATACTGGTTACACTGGTTTTAAGGCTAGAGGCTTTCTTTTGGTGGAAGGCAGTTCTGTCCTTTTGTTACAGTTTTGAGACCTTTTATCCTTTTCTTATCTTTGCCTCTTGTCCACTGTGTTATTTACAGTTTTGTATATTTGTCTTGCCTAAAGCCAAACCTGTAAGCCTAAACTCTTTTCTCTCTCTCTTTCTCTCTCCAGTACAGCATTTAGCATATTATATTGCTTGACATGTACTACTTCTGAAAAAGCAATGGCCTAGGGAAATGATGAAGCTGAAATTTGTTTGCTTGCAATACATGTTTCCTCTGCATTTTATGTCTTCTTTTCCATACTTTCTGCTTCTTGACAGCATTGATGGCCTTGTGTACTTGTTTGATATCTTGCCATATCCCTTTTGGACAGCTTTTGGTTTAGTTTGTCATTGGAACTTTATGGTTCAGTTTGGATTTTGTACTTGCTCATGCTGTTTGAGACTTTGGAAATTATGCAGTTTTGACAATTTTGAAATGTGCAATTTTTTACTTTGTGCATTCACATTTGACTTGCAAACATTTTCACCCTTCTTTGTGAACCGGGAGAAATCCCGTGATTTGCAGAGAGGGCTAACTGATCCCGACCGTTGCTTTTAATGATGACCCTTATTTTTATCTGTCTCTTTAATTGTTTATCCGCTTCAACTGACTTTTTCCTTCTTTTCTTTGCAGATAAATAATTAAATGGAGAGGGATAGCAAAAGATGAAGAATTGAAGATTTAGAAAAAATTAGGATAGTCTTATTTAGGTTTAAATTACTGTAAAATCATTGTTGTAAACAATTTGTAAACAAAACAATTGTACAAATAATTTAAAAATAAATAAAAAGTTTTTTATCCAATTAATTCTTTTCCTCTTTTCAATTATTTATTTTATTATTTATAATTCTTTAAATTAAAATAATTGAAAATACATTCCAATCATTTAATCTTAGAATAATAAATCATTAAATAAACATTGCTTCAGCATTGATCAATTAAACCCGGCATTTCCAACATCCAAAGCAAAACAAACAGTCAATCACAGCAATTTCCCAGACGTTTTTTCCCTTTTACTGACTTTAATTAAACATTGCAAATTCAAACCCAATGCAACCTTTTACTGATTCAGTCAAACAAACGTGAATTCAATCCAAATGCATTCTTTTAATGATTAAGTCAAACAATGCGAATTCAAACCAAATCTCGGAATAACTTGCAAAGCATCGTAGAATTAAATCTTTCTGAGGAACCGCGCACGAAAACCCTAATTCTTGATTAAATGCCAAAGAACGTTCGCCTGATCAAAGTTGAGCCAAAATCAATCAAAACCTTAAGCAAACTGTGTGAACTGTTCTAGAGCCATGAAAATCAATAAAACCCTAATTGTGTCTGACTAACGAGAAAAGTCTGTTTGACCGATTCTTGAGCCAATCTGAAAAATCAGGAAAAGCCTGAAGTTGTGATTTCTTGAGGAAAAATGCGAGGGCAAATTTTGGGGTACAACACCATGATACAAGCTTCATACTCCTTCATATTATTTGTGCAGTCAAACATGAACCTCGCATTGAAAGGGATATCATAACCCTGAGGAGTAATAATGATTTCTCCAATTCCATATCCATAATAATTAACAACTCCATGAAATACTAAACCCCATCGAGAATCTGGCTCAAGAACTTCTTCAGGCAACGTTTCATCACAATCTTTGGCTTTCAGATACATCACATCCTCATCAGGGAAATCAAACCTAATGGACTTGTAATCTTCAATTGGATGGTGAGCCAAATGATCTAGCAACACACTTCCTTTTATTACTTTTTGAGTTTGGTATTCAATGTCATATTCAGACAAAAACATTTGCCAACCTGCAATCCTTATAGGAAGAGCATGCTTTTCAAAAATGTACTTGATTGGATCCATTTTGGATATCAACCAAGTGATATGATTAATCATATATTGTTGTAGATGCTTATAAGTCAAGGCTAAAGCACAACAGGTCTTTTCAAGTAGTGAATACCATGACTCAAAAAATGTTAACTTCTTGCTCAAGTAGTAGATGGCATGCTCCTTTCTACCATTTTCATCTTGTTGTCCAAGGGCACAGTCCATGGAACCTTCTAGCACAGTCAAATACATGATCAAAGGCCTTCTTTCCACTGGAGGAATCAGAATATTAGGTCAAGCAAATAATCTTTGATGCTATCAAAACCTATTTGGAAATATTCAGTCCAAACACAACCCTAACCTTTGTAGATTAATTTGAAGATAAGCTCATAAGTAGTAGTCATATAAGAGATAAACCGAGAGATGTAATTCAAACGTCCGAGGAAACCTCTGACTTGATTTTTTGTTTTAGGCACAGGAATTTCCTGAATAGCTCTGACTTTATTAGGATATACTTCAATTCCTCATTGGCTGACAATGAAACCTAAAAGCTTTCTAGAACGGACACCAAAAGTGCATTTGTTGGGATTCAAGTGGAGTCTAAACTTCCTCAAATGCTCAAACAACTTCTAAAAATATTCAACATGGCCTTCCTCAGTTTGAGACTTGGAAATCATATCATTAGCATAAACTTTGATTTCCTTGTGTATCATATCATGTAATAGGGTACTCATAGCCCTCTGGTACATAGCACTAGCGTTCTTCAGGCAAAAGGGCATCACTCTATAGCAGAATGTTCCCTAGGGGGTAATGAACATTATTCTTTCCACATCCTCGGGTGCCATCTTGATCTGATCATAACTAGAAAATGCATCCATAAAGGAGAAAACACTAGATTTTGTTGTTTTTTCTACCAATATATCAATATGTGGTAGAGGAAAATCATCTTTCGGACTAGACATGTTCTGGTCTCTATAGTCAATACACATTCAGACTTTTCCATATTTCTTTGGAAGTGGTATAACATTGGAAATCCATTAAGGATAGACATAAGTAACAAGGAAACCGACATCAATCTACTTCAAAACTTCCTCTTCAATCTTGATAGACATATCAGGGTGAGTTCTTCTCAACTTCGGCTTCACAGGCGGACATTCTGGATTTAACGACAATCTATGCTTCAGAATATCAATATCTAGACCTGGCATATCCTGGTAATACCAAGCAAACACATCAACATATTCTCTAAGAAACTCTATCAACCTGCTTTTGACATATGGACTAAACAGTTCCCCAATCTTGACCTCATTCTTGTTCTCTTCAGAACCCAATTTGATAAATTCTAACGGATCTTTGTATGGCTAAATGGTCTTCTCCTCATGCTTAAAAAACCGAGTGACTTTTTCTGGGATATCAACAAATTCCTCCTCTTGAGCTTCATACAGGAAATTCAAAGTTGAAAGAGGGTGCATAGTCATTGTTTTCAATGGGTTTATTAATTAATTTGCATATATGATTGATGCTTGATTTTATAAAACCGACAAATTTGACAGTGATATACAAATATTGAAGTTATTTTTATGTGTTTTTTAGATTACCATTTTCTAGAAAAATCAAAAACAAAAAACCACATATATGGATAACAAAAAAACTTTTATTAATGATTTTAATAACTGAAACAAAAGGTCATCCCGAACAATTCACTTTCACCTTGGGCAGAGTGAAAGGATTTTGAAAAAAAACAAAAACAAATTATTTTGAAATGTGAACAACACTAGGAATCTCAAAATTAGTCCAGTTCTGACTTGTCCTTTTGTGCGTCACAAAGGTAAGCCTTTTCGGCTCTGGATCATCTTCAAGAGCAGCATCAACCTCAGGATGAACTAGATGAATGAAGCCTCCACCATGGACACCTCTTTCATTGGGAGAAAAACAACTTCTTGCTTCACAACTTTATCAAACTTGGGAAAAACCATAGACCGATGTGATTCTCGTTCTCTGGGAGCTGAATAACTTGTCCCCAACCTTCTGTCGGACCATATTTAACTACCTGATGTGCATATTTCAGGGAATAAATAGATTCCCCACTCTTCTTGCCACAAACATCATCAATTGTCAAATCTTGAATCTGAGTTCCAACAATTGCATCATCATTGCCAATAAAGCTAAAAGATGAAATATGACTAACCAGCAATGCGTGCTCCCCATGTACCATCACCAACTTACCATTTCAGACAAACATGAGCCTCTGGTGGAGAGTGAAAGTTACTGCCCTTGCATCCTGGTTCCAAGGACGTCCTAACAAACAACTGTAGGATGGAAAGATATCCATAACCTGGAAAGTTATCTAAAACATATGAGGACCAATACTCATCGAGAGATTAGCTTCCCCAATCACTAAATTCTTCGAACCATCAAAAGTATTCACAACAACACCACTATACTGAATCGGGGTACCTTGGTATGCTAACTTTGCCAACATAGACTTGGGCATCATGTTCAGGGATGAACTAGTATCAACAAGGACATTTCACAAAGAGTCCTCCTGACCATTCATGGATATATGAACCGTAAGATTGTTATACCTACCTTCCTTTAGAAGTTCTTCATCACTGAAACTGAGATTGTTTCACTTAGTAATATTCCCCACAACACCATTGAACTGGTCAATAGTAACATCATGTTCAATAAAAACCTGATCTAATACCTTCATCAAAGAATCTCGTTGGGCCTGGGAATTAATTAACATTGATGAAATAGAGATCTTTAAAGGAGTATGAAGAAGTTGGTCCACGACCTTTTAATCACTTATCTAGATTTTCTTCAATAATTCATCAGAATCTTTGTCTTGAGAAAACCAACTGGACTGACCTTCAATAACCTTGGGTTCTGAACTGACTTCAACAGGTTCTTTCCCCCGAGTATTCTTACTGGCTAAACCATCTGAAAGTTTCTGAGGTGTAGGAGAAAAAAATAGACCAATACGGGTCACACCACTGCACCTCATTCTTTAAAGAAAGGAAATTTTCCAAATCGTGCCTAGGAGAACCCTAATGATAAGCATAGAAAGCATCAACCTTATACCATCATGGAAGATTCTCTGGAACAGTCGGCGGTAATTTGGTCTGAACTAGACTCCTCTGCATTTAAGCAGGATATAGCTTGGTATAAGTCATGGGAATTAGATCAAAAAGATTTATCTTATGATTAAGAAATTTTTAATGAGATTGTTGATGATTGAATTATTGTGGCTGATAAGTTGGAGCTGCAAAAGCTTAATTAACCACAAGAGTAATATACACAACTTAATGATGCTAATAATGATTTCTTCCTCGGTATTTCCTTTGCCTCCCTTAAGAAATGGCATTGGAATCCTTCTTTTTATTCTTAGAAAAACTACTTCCATACTTCTTTGTACCAATGGCAGAACCTTCGTCTTTGGGTAAACAATATTCATGGACTCCCTCTTCTAAGCGAATCCCCATGCTTACCAATCCAGTGAAGTCACTGGGTGCGCTAAGAACCAACCTCTCGCAATAAAATAGGCTTAAAGTTTTCATAAAAACCTTGGTCATCTCCTTTTCCTTCATATGGGAACTGATTGGGTGGCAACCTCATGCCATCTTTGAGCATACTCTTTGAAGGACTCTTTGTCTCTTTGGGACATAGCCTGAAGCTGATTATAGTATGGAGCCATGTCAACATTGTACTTGTACTGTCTAACAAAGGCTTCACCAAGGTCGTTGAAAGTATGGATCTAGGTGCTATCAAGACCCATGTACCACATCAAAGCAGCACCAGTCAGACTATTCTTGAAGTAATGAATTAGCAGATGTTGATCATCAATATGGGTTGACATCTTCCTTACATACATCGTCAAATGAATGTGAGGACACGATTACCCTTGTACTTTTAAAAATCTAATACCTTGAACTTATCGGGAACCTTCACATTAGGGACTAGGAACATGTCATGAACATCCTTCCTAAATAAATATTTCCCTCTTAAAGCTCTCATCTCTTTTTTAAGTTCTTGGAATTGATCCTGAAACTCATCCATTCGTTCATACACACCAGCACTCTCATTGGGAGCAGCATGAAAAACAGGCTCTTCAACTTGTGGAACAGTATGGATCACGGGGGGTGTAGTAACCATAACAGGTTGGACTGGAGGAACTTCCACAGTTGGACAATAGTTTTTAGGCATAAAATTCAAAGGCATGCCACAAGGGTAACCTTGTGGCATCTGATTCTGGCAGGAACATAAGATACTGGAGTATTAGGGATCTCAGAAATCACAATTACTTGCGATTGAGATTGCACTCGAGTTTGAGGCGGAGAATGAGCTTGATGTTTAGTAGCAATTAAGGCTTCCACTAGAGCAGTCAGACGTTCCATAATAGACCTAAGAGTAGTGACCTCTTCATGGAGTTCCCTGTTCTCCTGTTAAATGTTCTCCATCTTCTTCGTGTAGTTAGCTCGAGTATTTTACCGGTGTGACAACTTGTCTTCTACGAAGGCGAAGACAAAGGAATGAGACTGCTGAAAACCCTCGGAAAGCAAGACCAAATGTGAAATGATGCATGATATGCAAATGATTTGGTTTATTATTTTAGTTTTCAAGGAACTTAATGAAGTCATAAATAATTGCAAACATTATAAATAACTCTTTTTGAAGTATCTGAAAATCTCATTTTGTTAGATAATAATAACGATTATTAACGAAGTACATAGTTCCAATAATCCTAAAAAAGAAAGAAGAGAAATCTAGATCCTAGGGGTCCAAAGAAACCACATCTGAAGAAGATCAGACTCCGTGCTGCAACTGTCTCTGAAGCTTCTTGGTCAGGTCTTCATAAGATCTCTGCATCTGAGCTTTCTCCATCACCAGCTTATCCACAATACCTTTCCATGCACTTGAAATGGGTGGAATGTTAGAATAATCCTTGACACTTTGATGTGGAAAAATGCTAGAGGAAAATAAATCCTCTTGCACTCTTCTCTTATTCCTCTCATGATAATCTTCATCCTTCTGATTTAGATGCTTATGCAAATCCATCTTCTCCATATCTGAGACATGAAGTTTATTCTTCCAAGCACCCCTCTCTCGCTCCATCCAAGCTAAAGCATCTTGAAGTTCTTCCTTACTATCCAATGGAATAATAGAAAATTCTATGACTTTTGAGACCATAGGTTCTTGATGAGGATAAAGAATTTTGAGTTAAATAGTTCTTGCTTGCACCCATTGGATGTAAGGCTCCAAAGCAACATAATCTTTCTTTCCTAATTCAAATCTTGCCTTCCTATAAATATGATGCCAAGCGTGGATGATATTTCCCTTCAACTCTTTATCATCATCACTCTCCTTAAGAAAGAAACCTCCCAATAAAATTTTGTTTGGTAAGTCCCACATAGCATATCCAAGTTGAAGATCATATAGAATCAAACTGTAGTTGATGTCTCCTTTTGTTCCAAGAAAAGGCACATTAATAAACTCTCCACAACTATTAATAATCTTCACTCCATCATAAACTTTGTTGTAACATACCACAACAGAATGAATAAGAGACATAATCCTTTGTGACCACTTTAAGCCACTCTTGGGATCCCAAACGGAAGTAGACAGCAGCAAATGCGAAATAAATCACTTGTACAACAAAGTTGCACAACAGATAATAGTTCCTCCATTTTTCAAGGCCCCATAACGAATATAATGATAAGTATCTCTGAGCAAGATAGGAACTGGATTTTGAATTAGGATGATACGAATGACATTAACATCAACAAAATTGGCAATGTTAGGGAACAAGATCATGCCATAAAATGAGAAGAGCAAGAACAACCTCAAAGGCAACCATACTTCTCGCATTATCAACAGTAGAAGCTTTCCCCATTAAGAACTTAGAAGTCAATCCCAGAAGACCACCCTTAGTAGAAAGATTAGCTTCTATCTCGGTTTTCCTCAAATGAATAGCTCCTGTAATAACCTAAGGCTTGGGAATCTCCTAAAAACCAGTGAAAGGAATTTGATCATATGCAGGCACACACATAAGATAAGCATACACTTCCAAGGTAGGCGCAAGTTGATAATCCAAAAAAGTGAAACATATGTAGAGAGGATTATAGACTGGACCAGAGTATTCAGAATACCATCTTCCATGTTGGTGAACAAGATAGACAAAAGTAGTCCATAACGATCCTTGAAGTCCATAACATTATTCACCAGAGATCCAAGCTTTCTCAGTTCTTTTAGATCATGGATTTATGAAACCAAACTTATTAGTGCTTCTCAAGCACAAATCCATAATCACAAGTTTGCAATGTTTGCAAATAGAATCTCTCAGTTCCTTCAAATCTTGGTGAAAAAGATGTTTATGAATGCATGATTAAGCAACAATCACAAACAAGATCACAAAAAAGGTAGGTTTAAAGGTTCAACGTCACGAGCATGGAGTCAAGGGTACTACCCACAAGATGTGAACTAAGGTTAAACCATCTGAATAAGAATCGAGTTCTACAAAATTTCCAAGAGTCTACAATCTTCTTTCAGATATTATCGGTTTAAACGACTACTCGTTCACCAATAACATTCTCAAGAAAACCTCATCTTAGTGTAGTATCGCATTACAACTAAACCAAATTTTTAGGTCCAAGATAGCCACTACACTACATCCTTAAAATGCCAAGAGTGATAAAAGCGTTATGTTGTACCCCAAAATTTTCCCTCTCATTTTCTTTCAAAATTTTCTTTTACATGGGTGGTTGCAATCATATGCTTGAGGAAAGTAAAATTTGAAGATGAACGAAATGTCCTTCGATCGGGACATCAGAGCTTCCTTCGATTGGAGCATCAGAGCTTCCTTCGATTGGAGCATGAAAGCTTCCTTCAATTGGACCATCAGAGCTTCCTTCGATTGGAGCATCAGAGCTTCCTTCGATTGGAGCATCAGAGCTTCCTTCGATTGGAGCATCAGAGCTTCCTTCGATTGGTGCATCAAAGCTTCCTTCGATTGGAGCATCAGAGCTTCCTTCGATTGGTGCATCAAAGCTTCCTTCGATTGGAGCATCAGAGCTTCCTTCGATTGAGGCATCAGGGTGTCCTTCAATTGGAACATTAGAGGGTCTTTCGATTGGAGCATCAGAATTTCCTTCGATTGGCATGTCAGTGCAGAGATGTCTTAATCCAAAATGTTCTGATGAGGGAAGTTATGATTACTTCGAATCAGAACTCAGAACCATCGAAGGGAACAAGGGCTAGTCAAAGGGGCTTTGGAGAGGGGAACTTTGAATATTTTCAAATTTGAACAAGGCGTCAAGTTGACTTGTCCAGATTCACTCAGGATTCTAAAATGGCATGATATATCTCAAATTGAAATATTTTAATGTGTCTGATTCTGTTTTCAAGGGCATGTTTAATGGTTGGTCTTCAATGCCATGATTCTTTCCCCATTTCCTTGTCTCCTCCACCATCTATAAATGCAAGATGTCAAACACAAATTAATAGGAGGAGAGGAAGGAGATTCACACGTAGAGAGACATTTTTCACACGAAGAGATTACACACACCACGTTGCTCAAAAATACCAAAATCCTCCCAGTCGAAACACCTTTGCAGGTTCCCTCTCCAGGAGTCCACACCAATTCCCCAACAAACATTTCCACGCTCAGAGCCACCTTCGACTGGTAAAGGTTTGCAGAATCAAAACAGCATCTTCATACCATTTAGATATACATTGCAATATTTGTGTGGCATGCAAGCTAAAGTGCATGGATGAGATCGTGCCATCGCTATGGCACGATCTGAGTTTTTCCTTCGAATCACACTTGAGAAGTTCCAGGCCAAACAAACCCAAATTCGAGTTGGAGAGAGATTCGAATTAGGGAGGGATTCGAATCAGGGGGTAAAGTCCCCCCTGGATCTCTAACATTTGTTCATTTTGCATGAATACTGTTTAGGGCTTCGAAGCAGTATGCCTAGAACTAGATGACACAAGAATCTTCTACCTTTTTAAACCCAAATTTGAATCTCAGGATTTTTGGCGCGAAATAACTTCAGATTCCTTCGATTGGAGAGGGAGTCGAAAGACCTGGGTTCGACACCCAGGTCATACGTTTTTTTTTCTTTTTCTAACGAATTCCTTGCAGATCTAGTATCTCTGATCGAAGGATGACACATCCAGATTGAACACCCCAGAGATGCAGTCTCTCAAGCATCTTCGACCAGCCTTTTGACTTGGATCGAAAGGCAGCCTTAGGCCTTTTGATCCAGGTCTACATCCTGCAGATTACTCTTTTCGTTTTTTACTGTTTTTTTTCATTTAGTTTATCCTTTTCATTACTTTGTTTTTAATCAACAAACAATTAAAATCAAAAAAACAATTAGGATTTAATTTTTTTTATTAAATAATTAGTTTCTCAAATTAATTAAATAATTAACTTTAACTTTTTTCTTTCAAAATTAAAAGTAAACTAGAATTTAGCACTTACTTTAATTTTAATATTTCTTTTCATAAATATATATAAAAAGATCCCACAAAAGGTTTAGTTTATTTTCTAAATAGACTTTAGGAAAACTAATTTATTTTTTTCTCTTAAATCAAAAATAAATAAAAAAAGATTTTTTATTGCCTTAGGTTCTAAGATAGTTTCTAACCTTTTGCGCGTTATTATTTTCTCGCATTTTATATAAATAATGTAATTGATTATGGGATGTAATAGTCTAGGTTTAAAATTATGCATTTTATTTCTTGTACTCTTTTTTTATGTAAATGCCCCAAAGCGTTGTAATAACGTAGGTTTTATGTTTTTGCTTTTATTTTCCGTACTTTATATTTCCTGTACAATATTAATGTTAGTAAATAAGCTTGCATGGAAAGATTGTAAATTAAAACGTTAGCTAACCTAACAAAAAGACAAAAAATAATTGAATCTCAACACACTTGCACATGCTCACCCCTAGGGTATCTCCCACTTGGTTGCCTTTCGGTAAATAACAGTCATGTCCCTCGAAACGGGGAAGCTTTAGCAAAGACCCATAAATCAAAAGATCATAGTCCCTCGATGACCCTACAATTGCCTTTCGGTAAATGATATAGTCCCTAAACAAAACTACTAAAGTGTCTCCACATGTTGCCTTTATGATTGTACGTCCCTTCGATAGTCCCTCAACATCCAACGATGAGGCTACCTACTCACTAATAGTAGGATAGCACTGTCTAAAGGATAAAAGGAAAAGAATAAACCTTTTTTGAGTATAAAAGTAGATAGCTGTTAGAAGATTGCTCAAAATAACTTTTTGCACATACACATAAATATTTCAAAAAAACAATTTTCAAAATATTTGCTTTGTTAACACTCTTGAGGACTGATACAACAGTTAAACACAAAGCAAATCGCTGCACTAAGGCATTTTCAAAACATTTTCAAACACACAAAGAACAAAGGTATTTTAAAATGAGCAAACCTCTAAGAGCCCGTAGAAAACTACAGATGAAAAGGGTGCTAACACCTTCCCTTTCCATAATCTACCCCCCTTACATAGAAAACTCTCGAAAAAGGTCTTTTTCTATTCTTTTCACCCTTTCCTTTGTTGGATAAAAGAAAAGTCGGTGGCGACTCTTGCTTACCGCACATTTGCAAATACAAAATGCAAACCAGTATATAACAATCGGTTCTTCCACTGTATGACAGGTTCTAAGGTCCCCAGCTTCTCAGACTCTTAGGTCGAAAGTGATAATGTGTTCATAATTGACTTATTTAAAATTATCACCCTCAAAGGGGCCTCCACTGAGCGGGTGATCTCAAGTCATATTATTATGGATTAACTTTACATAAGACAACATGAATATACCACCCTCCTAATCATAAGTGTTCTCAAGTCCGGGTATAGGACTTCTAAGAGAGATCACCAAGCACCCTGAAAAACAAAAAACCAGACAACCAGCAAACAACAACAATAATAACAAAAACACAGATAAACATATTAGGCTTAACCCTCTAAGGGACAAGTTATGCTTAACCCTCTTAGGGACTTGGGAGCTCAAAACCCTAATTTAGCAACCATGTTTGATGTTCTTGATTCAAATTCATACCTTGCAAAACAAATGAGATAAACAAAGCATATTTTTGGATTTTGGTTTAAGGTTTGTAAAGCATAAATATATATAAACACAAATCAAAAGATACATAAGTGGGTGCTTGATGATCTCCTCAAGGAAAGACACAGAAAGATGATTAGGAGGCAACCAAGTTTGTGATCTTGATGATAATGTAATGATGTAAATGATATGGGATCTTAAGAGTAAAAATTAGGATATGACATATAAATATCACCACGGTTCGCTAAAGAACCATAATAAAGGTGACATCGTTGTATGTAATTTTTGTAGTAGTGACATGAAGAAACAAAAAATAAAATGCAAATAATAAATGCATAAATAAAAAATACAAACATATTGATAAAGTGCACATGGCAAAAGGAAAAACGCTAATGGACTAAGAAAGTCCTATCGTATTTAAACAATAACATGAACAAACAAACAATATAGTCAAGCCATACCCCAAAACAAACTCTATACAAATGCCTTCCAATATAAGAGTGTGAAGTCCATAACTCATTCAAGAACTCAATTTGAACGAATTGGGAAAATTGTATCATGCCCAATCTTTGTTATTTCAAGCTTAGGGGCTATTTTTCTATTTTGAGTCGATGCCTAACTCAATGAGATCCAGGTCAATCAAATCCTATATTGGAGAGACAACCTAAAATATGTGCATATCCTAAATGCACACAAAATTGTGATGAATTAACTCTCATGGATCATTTGATGACAAAACCCTGTGATCTTCTAAAAACTATCCTCTAAGATATGTGTCATTTTAAAAAGGTTTTAGTTTCTCAAATTCTAGACGGTGACTATAAAAACTTGAAGACAAATTTTATTCTGGTACACCCAATTTTAATATAAAAACTTCACACTTTTTATCATTATTGATTTATTCGTTGAAGCATTTGCATATACCCATCAAAATCGATCAGACCAAATTGTTGTAAATCCACCAAAGGACTATGATGAATTTCTACCACAATGATAATGAATTATGAGACAAACAAAGAAAAAAATACAAGACAAATATTTCTGCAGAGTTTCTCTCTGCCCACAAACTGTGGAAAACTTTCTTAATCACTTGCAACTGCAAATTCTGTGATTACAATGAATTGACTTGCTTTTAGAAATAGGGGTTACTCCCTCTATTTATAACTGAGCTTACACCCTAAGCCCAAAGCCCAAAATATCTTTTTGTTACTAAATCAAATATAATTTATTCTAGACTTAAATCAAATCTATTTAAATCTAAAATAAATCAAATCTTTTCGACACTATGAGTTACAATTTAACACACCACCTAATTCATTGTGTCTAAACTGTCTATGTTCATCATGGATCTTAGCTTTATGAATACTTCGACTTGCACTCCCTTCATCATGATGTCTGCAATCTGATTCTCAATTCTGCAGTGTTCCAAATTCATCTTCCCATATGCTACCTGCTCACGAAGATAATGGAACCTCATTTCGATGTGCTTACTTCGACCATGTGCTATTGGGTTCTTCGCCAGATTGATAGCTGACATGCTGTCGATGTTCATGGTAATTGCTCCATGATTTTTCCCTGTTATCTCTTCGACTAAGTTCACCATCCAAGTTGCTTGACATGTACAAAGAGAAGCAACTATGTATTCTGCTTTGCATGATGATAATGCCACTACTGGTTCCTTTCTTTCTTCGTCACGTTTCACAAACCCAACTGGTTGTTTAACATAGACTTCTTCATCTAAGGGTCCATTTAGGAATGCACAATTCACGTTTCCTTCAATCTGGTTTTCTCTACCATTCGATTTGTTGTAGCCACCTCTACCTCTGTCGAAACACTTTCCTTTGCCTTTGGTCTCTTTTGTTGAATGTGCCTGCAAGACCACATCACTCTTCGATTTTCCTGCAACTCTTTCGTTCATTCTTTGTTCATGAGATTCAAGCGTCCCTTGAAGCTCTTCCTTTGTCAATTTCGACAACTCTTTCCCCTCTTCTATCGCCACCACTATGTGGTCGAATTTAGGAGCTAAAGATCTCAAGATCTTCGACACAACAACTCTTGTTGTTAACGCTTCTCCACATATCTTGATTTGATTTACTAGTTTTGTAACTCTAGTGAAGAAATCATATATGCTTTCACTGTCTTCCATCTGAAGCAGTTCATAGGTCCTTTTATGAGTTTGTAACCACTTCTTTCACTTTCTCAGCGCCTCCAAAAGACTTCTCAAGGATTTCCTAAGCTTCTTTTGCAGATTCAGAATCACTAATATTTTCGAAATTGTCTGGGCTGACACATTGATGAATTATAAATAATGCTTTATAACTCAGCTTCTCAGATTCTATGTATTTTTTCTTTTCTTCTTCTGAAACGTTTTCTCCAAGCGCTTCGACTATATCTTTTACAAGGTCCCAAAGACCTTGACACCTGAATAAGACTTTCATCTGTTTGCACCAATTCTCATAGTTGTCAACTTTCAGAATTGATAGGGTTGCTGGATAATTTGCATTCCCATAACTTGTTATCGTGAATTCTTCAATCGTTTTTGATTGACACTTCCCTTGAGTCAAAACAAAGCTCTTGATACCAGATGTTGAAAATTCACCAAATTCTATGATGAATTTCTACCACAATGACAATTTAATTATGAGACAAACAAAGAAAAGAAGACAATACAATATTTCTGCAGAGTTTCTTTCTAACCACAAACTATAGAAAACTTTCTTAATCACTTGCAACTGCAAATTCTGTAATTACAATGAATTGACATGCTTTTAGAAATAAGGGTTACTCCCTCTATTTATAACTGAGCTTACACCCTAAGCCCAAAGCCCAAAATATGTTTTTGTTACTAAATCAAATCTAATTTATTCTAGACTTAAATCAAATCTATTTAAATCTAAAATAAATCAAATCTTTTCGGCACTATGAATTACAATTTAACACAAATGAGAAGAATGTACTAAAATTCATCAATGACCCTCCGTTCCGTTGTCAACAATCCGAAGGAAAAAAAAAATTGTTTCTAAATCATTCTATATTTCTCTGATAGTTATTATTGGTGGGTGCTTAGTAGCTATTAGAACTATAATTATACATAAGGTTTGAGTATCTATCGGTGGTTCGTAGATTAAGACCCATAAAGTTTTGATAACCGAATAAAAATCCCACTCTCAACCATAATGACGCAATGAAGCCGAAAGCAAACAAATCAGAAAAGTCGCTGTTGGCACAAAGTGACTGGAGACCTAAAACTGGAGGGTCATACTCACATTTCAAGAATCCGAATCAAATTTTCATGACTCCTAAAAACTGGGACCCTTCCCCCCAAAAACATTGATATTTAACAAATATGGGAAGCTCAAATTGTAGTCTATCATTCTCCATGATCTACTGGTCCCACTAATAATAGAGGAATGAATACGATGCAACAAAGTTGAAAGAGCCTAAAAAATGTACATAATTGACTAGAAATTAGCCTCCTAACTGTGTTTGTTCCATTGCACCAATACGAAAAATGACAAAATTAAATAATGATTCAATTTGTTTACGTGAGCTTAACCCTTCACATCAATCAAAGGATTGTTGCAAACAGAAAAATTCACTATCGTTTGAGGGTCCGTCTCCTCCAATTGCCACCGTCGGCTAAGAAGTTTGTATTTCAATATTTAATGGAAAGTTAATAATTTGAAGCTAACTCTAATTTACTTAATTGAAAATGACTAGTTATTATATATGATGAAAATCAAGCTTTTGTTTTATGATGATTTGGTGTTTGTAATGCATCATGTTTTAGCTTTCTCGTCTATGCATTTAAGAGATATGTTAGATATCATACTTAAAAATTAAAAATATAAGAGTAATGTTACTTGAACACAAAAAATTGAATACCATATTTAATATTGTATACATTAAAAAAAAAAAAAGATCATACTTAAAAATGTCTGATTATTATTAGGTTGAATCATAATTTTTTAAACTAAACCAAACCAAATAAAGATGTGATGTTCAACCTACTTTCATTCATTCTCGGTTGTGTTGTACAACTCACTTTTGTTGGATATAGGGGTGAAAATATAAAGAGTAAATATTGAATAAGCTTATTTTAAAATTAATTTGTCGCTTGTTATGATATTTTTGTGTCAACATAGTTAATGTGAACACTTTTATCCCTTTGAATATAGTTTCATAATCAGACCAAATAATGTTATTCAACATCATGTTTTATTTTATTTTATTTTTTATTTTAAAATAAATTAAAATTACTAAATGTATCTATAACCAACTTAAAATCATGGGTATCAAAAAATTTATATAAACTTTTTATTAATATATTAATACTTTTGCATGTTTATGATCTATATAAAAAAGAATCAAATTAAGATAATTTGCATGTACTTTTTTTTTTTACTTTTAAAAAATAAATAGTTTAATAATGTCTAATTCATTTTAAAAAAATTCATTTGTACCAAGGTTTAGAAGTTACTTGGTCTTATTTCAAAGAAAAGAAGTAAATGTGCTATGTATATTAGAAACTTTAGTTTTCTCAAAAGAGTTGTGTTGATGTTTACATTGAGATGTCAAACGAGAAATATTTTAGAATATGTGTCAGTTTTATGATGTTGAGTTAAGTATGGATGTGAATTGGTGAGTCTGATCACAATGGAGTGGGGAACAAGCTCATTAAATACATTCTCCATCGTTGGAAAGTTTCATGAGAATTTTAAACATGTGTCCTTAGGTTTGCAGGCTAGGGCATGATGTCTCCCTCTAAGATACTTGAGCGTCACGATGTTCCCAAGATAGGAACTGACTGTCGAGGGGGATCTTTCATCGTCTATGGAGGAAGAAACTCCAAATAACTCAAATATTACTCATCTGACGCATATTCACCCATATTCTAGTCCTGTGACTATTTCTAATAGTTTTTAATATAATGGTGCTTCTAGTAAATTTTCTTATTGACGAGACCTTTTCGAATAGTACTTTTTTTATGAGAGTGCTAGGAAATCCATTGCTTGTTTTTAAAATAATAACATTATTTTTTCCTTTAAGGGAATTGTTGGCGGCTTCCGTCCACCTATACATCGTTAATCTTCTATGGAGATTGTTATCTAAGATGAGCAGATAATTCAACATTTTATTAGGTCTTATAGAATTACATAAGGTCAAGAGCCTATCGCCGAGATCAAGGATCAAATAGAACTTCAAATCAAACCATCGTGTTTGGTTGGTGTTTCCTACGGCCTGAAGGTCAGCTCAATATTCCATCTCAGGAGCCGACTGATGTGAATCAGTATCATTGGGTAGATCGCAGATTTCTAAGGATTGTCTCATTTTTTGGTAGCATGGCCAGAGTAGAAAGTGTTATTGTGGATGTATGTCCTCTTCTTGATTGGGTCTTCATCCCTTTAGATTCTAATAAGAGGATCTGTAGCTACTTTTACGGGTATTCCATCCCTTTTTACGAGTGTTTATTCACCCAACTAAATCTTATATTGTCTTTCAATGATCTCGGAGTATGAGTGTTTCCCTTGGCCTTTGTGGAAGTGTTCTAGTTTTGGTAAGAATACCAAGATTGGAAACAATTCCTGAACCTCTCCTTCCACCTTTTTGTTGTGATGCGTGTTGCTGCGGATATAGTGGCAAGCAAAAAGTAAAGTATTATTTTTACCGGATGATATAGGTTATATCATATCGTCTCCATATGGATTGGTGTATTGAATTGTCATTCGACAAATCTCTCGTTCATGAGTTTGGGTTAGAATGGTTTTTCTATGTAAGGTGTTGGAATTAAAAGTTATACACACAAAAAGAATTTCATTATTCGAATAGGATAGAACTCTCGAGTTTGTATTTCATCTACCCTATCAAATACTTAAACTTACTACCCAGATGCACTTAACCTTAATTACTCGTCAATATCATCGCGTATCACTCACACAGAGGTCATCTCTAACACAGAGCGAGATATCAATTGTGTCGCTCCATGTCGACGATCTCTCATCACAACACAAAACAACACATAGGCATTAAGAATCGATACCTAAGTGATTACTAACCCTAAATCTATCTCTAGAATCTAAGCCCAATAGATATTCACCCTAAGTTCGGATTCAATCCCTCCATCTCTGCAACGACTCTATTGTACCCCAAAATTTTCCCTCCCATATTTCTCAATACATGTCAAGTGAGGTCCTCAAATTGCTCAAGGAAGTTCAAGAGTTGACCAGACAAACTTTCTCCTAAGGCAGTCTATCTTAAATTAGGGTTTCATTTTGCATCAAGATGCTTGAGTCTAAAGGATCCAAAATTCTCACCATTTCCCTAATATGTTCTCAAGATCATCCATGTCAAGTTTCAAGCCTTGCAGAAGAAGTTTGCTCAGTCAATTGCTCAAAGGTTTGAAAATCAACCATGCTAGGTAAAAAGTCAACTGTGGCCCACATACAGTCAAACCTCAAGATTTTTGGTCAACATCCTCATTTTGAAGTATCATTCATCATTTGATCAAGGGTTGATCATGATTCATCAAGGATTTCTCACAATTCATCAAAACCTAAAAATTGCTAAATTAGGATTTTGAAGGAAAAGTCAACTCAACTTTGACCAAGCATAACATTCTCATGCTTTATCACAAATGACCCATTCAAAGCTCATTTTAAATAGGATGCAATTCCCTACAATCATATTCATCTCCCATGTTCAGAATATGCACTCACACAAAGATATAAATTTTGACATTACATGTCATTTTGGAAAGTCAACAAAAACACCTTTTGAGTCAAAGCTTCATACATGAACATGGAAGACTCAATTGAGATGAGACCAAAAGGGTTGCTTAGGGGATATCCTAAGATTTTTATAAAGTCCAAGAACACCTCTTTAGGGTAAAAATTGAGAGAGTTATACATTGGCTAAGTTGACCTTTTTTGCAAAATTGCCAAAAGTCAAATGTGCTCAAATTTGCATTTTTTGCTAAATGGGCCTAACCTTTTATGCTTGCACTTCAATGATAATATGGTCCACGACCTATGGGATCCTCCATGCTTAACTTATCTATTTATTTAATTTATTTTGATTTTTATTCACTTAAAATTCAAATAAAATCCAATAAATCCAAATAAATCATATATTGTGTTTTAGGGATGATTTTTGCATTGAAGGGAAGATCTTATATGCTGTCAATTGAGAATCAATTCGTGCAAGGCTAATTTGGGTGGAAAAATATTGAATTGAAGCAAGTTTGGAAAGATATCATATGCCATGAAAGACCAAATCAAATCTTCATAATGGGCAAGATTGAATTCGTTTTTGTTGACCTAACATGTTGTATTACATATACAGAAGAGATCCAAGGCGTGAGAGGGGGTTGAGCAGTCGTGAAAGAGGCAGAAAAAGTTCCAAATTTTCAAAGAAAAAGTGTAATCGGATCTTGCTCTAGAGGCCGTTTCCAGCTTCTCCAAGGAGCGATTCACATTCCCAGGCATGCATTGAACCTGTGGCAAGCATTCACACGACCTGAAACCTCAAGAATCGTGTTCTACATCTCCCACGGTTTATCCAAAAATTTGATTTTGATTTCATTAATCTACACTTCTTTAGTGCTTTTGATTGCCATACTCATGTGTATCATCATGTTTGCAAGCTAATCATTCTATTCAATTGCGTTTTTGATAACTGTATGTGAATCTGCCATGGCTAGGGTTTTGTATTCTCGTTTAGGGCTTTTTCATGCAGACAAAATTAGGCGCTAACTCTGGTACCATGAGACTCATGAGGATGAGATGAGTTGATTGGTACCAGCCATGGTCATTTATATTGCCTATGGATAATTTTTGAAATATGCCAGTTTGTAGCTACAGCGCAATGCCCGTAGGTAATTGTATCTTGGGCTAAAACGACGGTTGGGAGGAAGAAGATGATGCGTGGCGCCCCCTGGTTGGGCAATTTGAATTTAGTGCATTTTTTTCATTAATAATTGTTTTCCATATATTATATTTTGTTTTTATTATATATACAAATAAGTTAGATAACTCAGTTGGCAGGCAAGGAGTGGAAGTATGCATGAGGACCTGGGTTCGATCCCCAGGTCCCAACCTTTGTTCATATTTTTCTTCAACAGGCAATCCAACATGCTACACATCAGGAGGTTCACCGTGTACCATCAAGATCTGACCATAAAATTCATTAGCGCTCCAGATCCAATGCCTTTCCCTTGGAGGACTACCATGTGTCCCCAGTCAACGTGCACACTGGATCAAGCAAGTCAAACGGGCCATCAACCTTGGGCCCAAAATTTCCTTAGCACACCCTCCCAATTTCTAATCCATGCCCATTTACTACCTTTTTTTTATTTCTTATCTTTATTTTTTTATTCTTTAAATTTCCTTTATTTATTTTAATTCACAAATTAATTCATTTTTCATAAAAAAACATAAAATCAATAATTTTCCAAAATTAGGATTAGTTTTTATTTTATTATTATCAAAATCAATTTAATTTAGTTTAATTTAGGGAAATTGTAATTTGTTTTCATAATTAAAAATCAAAATAGAAATTAGGTTAAACTTTTGATTTAATTTAAATTTTCTCTTTTTCTCAAATAAATAAAAATTCAAAAATAGGTTTTAGAAAAAATTAATTTATTTTTTCGTAATTTAAAATCAATTAGAATTAGGATTTTCTTTTTTTAAATTTAATAATTTCTCTATTTTATTAAATAACAAAACAAAAACATTTTCTTAATTAATCGCAATTAGGTTTAGGCAAGGGTCAAAACCCTAATTATCTCGTATTCGATTCATCGTGCGCGTGTTATTTATTTTTACAATATTGTTGTAATTGTTCATGGTTTGTAATAGTTTAATCTAGGATTTTTTACTTATCGCTTTTTTTTCGGGTTTTTGGCTATGTAATTAATCCCCCTCCCCGGAGCTTTGTAATAGCGTAGATTTACTTTCTCGCATTTCTAATTCCCTCAAATAATTAATTGTTTAGATGTATGTTAATAGGATTGTATGACAAGAATGCATGACAAATTTAATACAGTTAGAAAATCCTAATGTGCAAAGACAAATAACTGAAATAAATCACTCGCACATATCGCTCTTAGGGTATACTCTCACTTCGGTTGCCTTCGGTAAACGATCATTAAGCATAGGGTGTCTTAGTGGTGGCCCTCCTGTCTAACAAAGATCAAATGTCCCATTCGAATGTTGCCTCAGAAATGTTGCCTCAGAAATGTTGCCTCGGAAATGTTGCCTCGGAAATGTTGCCTCGAATATGATCTTAAGACTCTAGGGTTATTACTAAGGTGTCATAACATTGCTTTGGTGATCGTACGTCCCTTTCGAATTGACCCTTACAACTCCAACGACGGTGCTTCCTATTTCTCAATAGTAGGATAGCGTTGTCTAAAGGAAACAAGAATAGAAACGATCTTTTTTTCGAGTAGTTGGATGCTAGTAGGTACATGCTCAAATCAAAACCTTTTCACACTTACACATTTCAAAACAACTTCGTCACACCTTTGAGGACTGATACAAGGGTTATCACGAAGTCAAACGTTTCGAAAACAAAGCACACACACAAGCAATTTAAAAAGATGATCAAGTACCTAAGAGCCCATGTAAAACCATGGATAGAAAGGGTGCTAACACCTTCCCTTTCTATAATCTACCCCCTGTACTCAGAATATCTCGAAAAAGGATTTTTTTTCTGTACTTTTTCCTTTCCAATTGTATCAAATAAAAGTCGGTGGCGACTCTTGCTTACCGCGACATTTTGCAAACACAAAATGCAAAACGCAAACCAGCATTCAAACAGTCAGTTCTGCCACCGTATCACAGGACTGGCGACTCTGCTGGGGAAATTATAAGTGGGGTATACCGTAGGATCTAGTTCATCATAATTGCTTCTCTTGTTTGCTTTGTTTGCTTTACTTTTAAGGGTTTTGTTTGGGGTTACTATAGATCCTAACCTGGATATGGGGATACCTTTTAGGTAAGTAGCAATAGAATGTGAGGGAACTATACGGTGTAGACCGATACGGTTGAAGCAGTAGCTACGTTGGTGTGGCACTTTGGTTGGTACTGGTATCCCTTGTGGATAAATGAGGAGAATATGGGGCCGCTACATGGTGTCTTCAAGCATCAACTGACCTTAGAACCTTTAATCGTCCAACTTGGCCATTAGAAAGTAGTGAGATAGCCGGCCTCGGTGTAGAGCTAAGAATTGGTTGATACTCGATGCTACACTCATTGAGACCATACTCTCGAGATAGTTCCTGCCGCAAGAAAAGATTGTGTGAGCTGAAATCATGACCGATGGAGGATGGTCAGTGATATTAAGATCCTATAGAACCCGGTTACTTTTCTAGGACAGGTTTGAACCGACTAAATTTCAAGAGGGTATTACCTTTGACCTCATGCAAGCCTTAAACCTAAGGGTTTTGTGTGATTTGACTATGTTTGCAATACCTGTAGTTTGCTATACCTGTGATTTATCATGACATCATGCATCATAACATGGCATTCGTACTTCATTACACTAACCATTTCAAAGACCAAGGGAATTTATCTTTGTTCTGTTTTGCAGATCATGGCTTCCATGTGCAGAAATACCATCTGAGTCAACTTTGTGCAAATACCTGCCCAACTTAAAGAGCTGGCCTCAAGAGTTTCTGAGACTTCTATGTTCATTAAGAGACACGGTCAACTTCTCATCCTAGTTACTTCAAATCTTGATGAGCAGATGATGAGCGTACTTTTCCAGTTCTTTGATCCCGTGCATTATTGCTTCACCTTTCCAGATTACCAGCTGGTACCCACCTTGGAAGATTTCTCTCATCTATTGGGCATATCCATCCTTGAACAGGTACCCTTCACAGGTATCGAAGAAATTCCTAGACCAGAAGACATTGCCTTAGCTCTGCATTTAAAACGGGCCGATGTGGTATCCAATTGGGAAACACGAAGCGGGGTCGATGGTTTCCTAGCCAAATTTCTGATAGACCAGGCTCAGCTATTCTGGGATGATATGGATTTTCAAGCTTTTGAAGATGTCTTGGCTCTCCTTATTTATGGTTTGGTTCTCTTCCCGAATCCGAATTCCTTTGTAGATGTGAATGCTGTCAAGGTTTTCCTTTCTCGCAACTTCGTGCCTACCTTGCTTGGAAATATCTTGCATGCCCTCTATACTCGTACCGTGAGGAGAAGAGGGACCCTCATGTGCTGCATGCCATTGCTGTCGAGGTGGTTTTTTTCTCACCTCCCTAAGTATGTGTTGAAGAACGAAGAAGGTTTGGGTTGGTCCTACAGAATAATGTCACTTGCTCATACATATATTCTTTGGTGTTCCCGGGCTATGGAAGACACTGTTGTTATTGATCGTTGTGGGGGATACCCTAATTTCCCATTGCTTGGAATCAGAGGGGGTATAACTTACAATCCTTGTCTAGCTTTGCGACAATTTGGTCGTGCTCGGAGAGATAGTCCCCATGAGCTACTTCTTGAGGATATTGTATTTGACTACAAGGAGGACGTTAAGGAGCACCGTTGGAGGTTTATACAAGCTTTGGGCATGGTGAACATATCTGACCCCCAAGAGTTGGGACCAAAGACTTCCCTTCCTATGCAGCCTTACCTCCAGTGGGTCCGAGCTCGTGCCCAAAAGCTTGGGATGCCTTATGCGGCCTTATTACCAATGATTATGGAGCCCACTAATGAAGAAGGCGTTCCTTACACGATTCTCTATCCCATGCCCACTGATCATGGGGAGCTGCAGAGGTCTTGGATTCAGCTGAAGAATGAGCGGGATACTTACTGGGAACAGTACCATGAGCAAGAAAGGAAGATTTTGAAGCTCACCAGACAGCTCGAGGAAGAAAGAGTGATCAATGACTACATCAGAACAAAGAGGAAGCGACCATGGGACTTTTGATTTTGCTTTTTCTAGTTTTAGATTTTTCTTTGTAACGCCTTAAAGGCATTGCTGAGCCTTTCAAAGTTAAGCTAATAAAGTTTTGTTTATTTTTGGTTTGCAAATTTAAATCTCCCAAAGTCTTTGAAATTATTACATGTGCATCCCATTATCATGCACATCATCACAGGTACCCCTACATGTTTCTTATCTTCTTTGTTGTTTATTTCAGAAGAAATGTCTTCCGATCAAGACATCAAAGATCTTCAGGCACATAACACCCAATTCCAACAGAAGTTCATAAGTCTGGCTAAAGGGCAAGAGGATCTGAAGACCCTTATTCTGAAAGAGAAGAAGAAGAAGAAAGTCGGTATTCTGAACATGGGTAGAAGATTTGGAGAAAGGTTGAGACAACCAGCTGATCTGACCTCCTCATCCAAGGACGGGGAGAACCAAGAAAGAGAAAAGGACCCTAGTCCTGCAGTTTCTGATAACGATACGACTTACGATGATGAGCAATATCCTCCTGCTGAGGATAGATACAAGCAGCTAGAAGACCTTCTGAGTGCTATGGGGATTTAGAAAATCACTGGTTTGGATTTCGGAGAATTTGGACTGGTATCGGGAGTGGTCATCCCTCATAAGTTCAAAGCTCCGGTTTTTTCTAAGTACGATGGAGTATCCTGTCAAAAACTCCATCTCCGCTCATATGTTAGGAAAATCCAACCCCACACTGCTGATAGAAATTTGTGGGTGCATTTCTTTCAAGATAGTCTGTCAGGGACTGCGCTTGAATGGTTCTATCAGTTGGAGGGGGCTAGTGTCCGAAACTGGGAAGATCTTGCTGCTGCTTTCTACAACCAGTACCAGTATAACGTCGACCCTGATCCCACTCGTACTCAACTCCAGAGTATGTCCATGGTTGCAGGTGAAGGTTTTAAGGACTATGCTTAAAAGTGGAGAGACTTGGCTGGAAGAGTCCAACCCCCTTTGTCTGATAGGGAGTTGGTTGACATGTTTCTAGGGACGCTATCTGGTCCATTTTTCAATCACTTGATCGGCAGCTCGTCATCTGGTTTTACTGAGTTGATTTTGACTAGAGAAAGAGTAGAAGCTGGTATCCGAAGTGGTAAGATACAGAAGGATGCCTCTTCGAGTTCGGTAAAAAAGCCTTTCACTGGTAAGAATGAAGCTAGTGCAGTCTATGGCCCGAGGGGCCAAAGTAGATCTGAACATCGTCAAACAGTGAATGCTGTAGTGATACCAAGACCCGAAGTTGCTCCACAATGCAACAATCAACAAAGGGTGGAAAGACCGCAATGGCAGTTTACCCGCATCAATATGACTTTGGCTAAAATTATGCCTCATCTGTTAAAGTCCAACTTGGCAACCTTGAGAGAGGCTCCCAAAAATCCAAACACTACTTCTCCCCGATACAATCCCAATGCGCGGTGCGCCTACCATTCCTATAGTTTGGGCCATAATACAAACGATTGTTGGGCCCCGAGAAACAAAATACAAGATTTGCTCGAAGCCAAAGAGATTGAGTTTGATGCTCTGAAAAAGCCGAGTGTTATAACTGCTCCTATTCCTAAACATGATCGTGGAGTTAATGTTGTTGACACCGATTTGTTTGTGACCTCTGTTGAAGAAATTTCTACTCCTCTGATGAATGTTAAGAAGAATTTGCTGTTGGCCGGCTTATTTCCGGGTTGTGGTGAAGGTTGCCACATGTGTTCAATTATGCCTACTGGTTTCCGTTTGTTGAAGTCAGGTGTTCAGCGCCTGATGGATAATAAAGAGATTTTGTTCGAGAAGACATGATTTCGTTTGTTCCAAATGAAGACATTGCCATTATAACCATTTCCGCCAATCCTTCCAAGGTTTCCTCGAGAAATCCTGTTAGGGTTACACCTGTTCCAAGAATTTCTCCGCTAAGAACCACTGTTCCTGGTCCCATTCCGTACACTTCAGACAAGGCTGTCCTATGGCATTATGGTGTTGATGTATATTACCATGGTGTTAAGCAAGATCTGAAGACTGAAGAAGTTGATACTGATGTTAGTAATATTGTCGAGACTAGTAAACTTACCCGAAGTGGAAGGGTCTTCTCTCTTGGGATTTCCCCGAAGACTATCATCAAGCCTTTTGTTATTCCAACTGTTGTTCCAACCAGCACTCCTAACATTTCTCCTATTCCTACTCCAGTTATTACACCTACAACTATTCCTATTCTTACTCCAGTCATCACCCCTGCTGCTGAGCCATCTGTGACTCGGGGCAAAGAAATTATAGGTGAGCCTTCCCGGACGGAGGAACCTAAGAAGATCGTTGTGGAAACCTCTAAACAATAAATAGAGGAAATACTAAAGATTATCAAGAAGAGCGACTACAATATGGTCGAACAGCTGAGGCAGACCCCGTCAAAGATCTCCATGTTATCCTTGATGTTGTGTTCTGAAGCCCATGTGAAGGCTTTGATTGCATTTCTCAAGACTTCCCATATGCCGCAGGAAACCTCAGCCGAACAGCTCAAAGATTGCATGGCCAGCCTGACTGCTGACAACGGGTTGGGTTTCTGAGACGCGGATCTGACACCGAAAGGGAGAAATCATAATGATGCTCTGCACGTCTCAATCGAGTGAAGGGGCACCACTATGGCCCATGTGCTGGTAGATACTGGGTCCTCACTGAATGTTCTTCCAAAGAAAGCGTTAGACCGTATGTATTGTGAAGGTTTGATTCTAAAGTCGAGTAACATTGTGGTAAGGGCTTTTGATGGATCAAAAAGAATGGTGCACGGGGAGGTGGACATCTATGTCAAAGTGGGTTCTCAGACTTTTGCGTCCACCTTCTACGTAATGGATATTAGACCATCGTATTCTTGCTTGTTGGGTCATCCTTGGATCCACAAGGCTGGGGCAGTTACTTCCACGCTCCATCAAATGCTGAAATATCCAGTGAAGGGGAAGATTGTCACGGTGCAAGGTGAAGAAGAGTATATGGTGAGTCACTTCAATTCCTTCGGCTATGTAGAGATGGACGGGGAATTCATAGAAACCCCTTGTCAGAATTTTGAAGAGTTCCCTCAGTTTTCGACATCAACTGAAGTTACTACCAACAAACCTCTAATGAAGATGGCTTCTCTCAAGCATGCCAGGGCTGCAGTTGAAGAAGGTGGGTGTACCAATTGGGGTTAGCTCCCTGATTTCACTCAAAAAACTGACAAATTTGGTTTGGGCTTTACTATAGGGGCTCAAAGGGCTGTTAGGCACGCACGGATTGGAAGACCTCCTCTACGCGTCAGTAATCGGGGAGTTAATGCAGTTGAAGACAGTGAAGAGGATTCAAACACCGAAAGCTGGATCTACCCATCAACCAATGGTGGACTGAATAACTGGACGGCGAAGGACTTCATACTTGTTTCTTTTATTCCGCAGTAATTGAATTTTGTTTTTAAGATTTGTAATAAACAGTTTGAAACTTTACAGCCTAGTGCCTTGCCCGAGGCACCTTGGCTTTGCTTGTGGGGGCTTATTATTTGTCATTTCATATATCATTAATAAAGCATTGGACGTTTCTTGTATTACAAATTGTGCGCTCCTTGTTTCTCTTTTCCGTCTCTCACTTTATCAAAACAGTTATTCTCTTACACACACTCACGTATCATAATGCAGATCCATATCCACTCTGGATCCCATTGATAACAACTCTGCTACTACCGGTTATGACTTTGAAAATCCGATCAACCAAGCTGAGGACGAAGGTGAGGATGATTGAGAGGTTCCTAGAGAACTTGCTAGATTGTTATAGCAGGAAGAAAGGGCCATACAACCTCATGAAGGGCCAGTGGAGTCAGTGAATTTGGGTACGGAGGAAGACATGAAAGAGGTTAAGATAGGTGCAAATCTGGAGCCTAGTGTCAAACAACTGTTAATGCAGATGTTATGCGACTATGTTGAGATCTTCTCTTGGTACTATGAAGACATTCCTGATTTGGATACTGATATTGTGGTTCATCGCTTGCCGACTAAAGAAGACTGCCCTCCGGTAAATCAGAAGGTTCGCCGTATGTGCCACGAAATGTCAGAAAAAATCAAGGCAGAAGTCATGAAATAGTTCGACGCAGAGTTCTTAGATGTCACTTCTTATCCGCAATGGGTTTCCAACATTGTTTCGGTACCTAAGAAGCACAGTAAGGTACGGATGTGTGTGGACTATAGAGATCTGAACAGGGAAAGCCCCAAGGATGACTTCCCACTTCCTCACATTGATGTTCTGGTCGACAACACTGCGCAACATAAGATCTTCTCCTTCATGGATGGTTTTTCTGGATACAACCAGATCAAGATGGCTCCCGAGGACATGGAGAAGACAACCTTTGTTACACAGCGGGGCACCTTCTGTTACAAGGTAATGCCTTTTGGGTTGAAGAATGTTGGGGATACTTATCAACGCGCCATGGTCGCTTTATTCCACCACATGATTCACCACGTGATCGAGGTTTATGTTGATGACATGATAGCCAGGTCCCAGACCGAGGAAGAGCACCTTGATCATCTCCAGAAACTGTTTGACAGGTTAAACACGTACAACCTGAGGTTGAACCCGAACAAGTGTACCTTCGGGGTAAGGTCTGGTAAGCTTATGGGTTTCATCGTCAGTGACAAAGGTATTCAGGTAGACCCTGCAAAGGTAAAATCCATACAAGAGATGTCGGCTCCCCGCACAGAAAAAGAAGTTAGAGGTTTCATGGGACGTCTGAATTACATTGCCAGGTTCATTTCACATCTGACTGCTACTTTTGAGCCAATCTTCAAGCTGCTGAAGAAAGATCAAGTGGTAAAGTGGAATGATGAATGTCATACCACTTTCAAAAGAATCAAGGAACACCTTCAAGAACCACCAATTTTGATGCCTCCAGTTGAAGGAAGACCTTCGATTTTATACTTGACAGTGCTAGACAGTTCAATGGGGTGTGTGTTGGGGCAGCATGACGAGTCTGGCCGAAAAGAGCACGCTATTTACTACCTTAGCAAAAAGTTTACCAACTATTAGACCCGATACTCATTGCTCGAGAAAACTTGTTGTGCTTTGGCATGGGCTGCTCGCCGGTTGAGACAGTATATGCTGACTCACACTACCTTGTTAATATCAAAGATGGATCCAATCAAGTATATTTTCAAGAAGCCCGCCTTGTCCGGAAGAATAGTAAGATGGCAGATGATCTTAACCGAGTACGACATCCAATACACAACCCAAAAAGCAATCAAGGGAAGTGTATTAGCGGATCATTTGGCGCATCAAGTCGTGGATGACTACCAGTCCATGAATTTCGAGTTCCCGGATGAGAATATCATGTTGGTGACCGACTGCGAAGAACCTGGACCAGATGAAGGATCCGAGGAGGGATCCCGATGGTCTATGTGTTTTGATGGAGCCTTGAACGCATTGGGTAATGGCATTGGCGCTGTAATCATATCTCCTGAGGGGTGTCATACTCCATTCACCGCCCGATTATGTTTTAACTGCACCAAAAATATGGCGGAGTATGAAGCGTGTATCATGGGTCTCCGAGCTGCTATTGACCCGAGGATTAAATTCTTGAGTGTATTCGGAGATTCCGCTCTGGTGATAAGCCAGATCAAAGGCGAGTGGGATATGAAGCACCCGAATCTTATTCCTTACAAAGATTATGTACTGACATTCCTCCCACACTTTGAGGAGATAACTTTTGAGCATTTCCCAAGAGAGGAGAATCAGTTAGCGGACGCGCTAGCTACTATGTCTTCTATGTTCAAAGTCAGGTGGGACAATGAAGCTCCCCAGATTACCATCGAGAGGTTGGATGAACCCGCATATTGCTGCAACATTGAGACTGAAGAGGTAGCAGATAAACCCTGGTTTCACGAGGTAAAGAGGTATCTTAAGACTCAAGAATACCCCTAAGGGGCATCTGTTAATGATAAGAAGTTTTTGAGAAGTTTCGCTGCGAATTTCTTCATCAGTAATGGGATTCTCTATAAGTTTAACCATGATTCAACCTTACTGCGGTGTGTAGACAAAAGTGAGGTGGAAAGAATCATGGCAGAGTTACATAAAGGTACCTTTGAAACTCATTCCAGTGGACATACCATGGCGAAGAAAATCCTATGGGCAGGATACTACTGGTCCACTATGGAAGCCGATTGTTATCAGCATTCTCGAACTGTCATAAGTGCCAAGTCTATGCTGATGAGGTGCATATACCTCTGGTTCCCATGAATGTTTTGACATCTCCTTGGCCTTTCGCATTGTGGGGAATCGACATGATCGGCGAGATCAGACCTACTGCGTATAATGGGCATCGCTTTATTCTGGTAGACATTGATTATTTTACAAAGTGGGTTGAGGCAGCTTCCTTTGCTACAATAACCAAGAACGTCGTGGTGCAGTTTATCCGACACAATCTGATCTATTGATATGGTGTACCAGAGAGGAATATTACTGAAAATGGTACAAATCTCAACAACACGATGATTACCGAACTCTGTAAACAGTTTAAGATTCAACATCATAACTCTTCTCCCTACCGGACGAAGATGAATGGCGCTGTTGAATCAGCTAACAAGAACATCAAGAAGATTGTGCAGAAGATGACAGTAACATACAAAGACTGGCATGAGATGTTACCATTCGCTTTTCATGGGTACCGTATCTCATCACAGACGTCAACAAGAGCAACACCTTACTCTCTGGTATATGGCATGGAGGCAGTCCTACCCATCAAAGTCCAGATACCCTCTCTCAAGATTATGAAGGATGCGGGTTTGAATGAAGACGACTGGATCCAAAACCGACTTGATCAGCTGAATCTAATTGGTGAAAAGAGACTTACTGCTATCTGTCATGGTCAGACGTATCAAAAGCGAATGATCAAGGCTTTTAACAAGAATGTTAGACGTCAAGAATATTGAGTCGAGGATCTGGTGATCAAACGCATCATACTACCACAAGGTGATCCCAGGGGCAAATGGACCCCTACATACGAAAGGCCATTTGTGGTTAAGAACATTTTCTCGGGAGGAGCTATGATTCTAACCACCATGGATGGTGACGACCTTCCTCACCCTGTCAATGCATACATAGTGAAAAGATACTACACATAATCAAAAACCCGCTAGGTTGAATGACCTAGGCAAAAATAAGGGCTTCTCGGCGAACCAAAAGGGTTTGGGAAAAAGTAAGGGATGAAAATGAAAAAAAACTATACACCCGGCAAGTCGAAAACCTGAAAAGGCGGCTTGGGCAAAAAAGGGTATCCCGGTGGACTGAAAACCCGAAAGGGTGGTCCAGGAAAAAATTAGGGATCAAAGCGTAACACTATGTCTCATTGGATCATCTTGCAACTAGACTTTAGTATCGACTATCAAGCTCAGACGGCACCAATCAATCTGATCCACCTTCAGCCAAGTAGCAAAGTGATGAGACGCTTGAAGATATAAAGGAAATAGCATAGTTGGAACCCAATGGGATTGTTTTACATAGTTGTTTTCCTTTCTTTTACACAAATTGTAATTTTTATCTTTCGGCGGCATTCTCTTACTAGAGCGTCAGCCTCTTTGTACAAAACTCCTATTACGGGCCAACTTCAAAAATCAATACAATTAATTTTCACAAGAAATTTCAAATTGTTTTTCTTTTTATGTTTTGTTTTGCAAGAACGTCCAATGATTCATTTTTGATATATGCCTTTAAAAATAATTGCTACTCATAAATATTTACATGACAAACAAAAGACGATTACTCGTAATTCCAGGAACAGGGACAAACAAGAAGCGCTCAAACCTTACAATTACTCTGCCCATCAGGTATAGGGATAAAGCCAGCTGAAGAACATGAGAAGTTGTACATACACTCCCCACAGAGTAAAAAGTATCCAAAGACAGCGACGTCAGCTTTCTCGAACAAGACATAACTCTCCCCAGCTAAGGTTCGCAATCGCGAGTGAATCACTAAAATTTTCCCCAAGCAGAGTTTATTTCTCTCACCAGCAGCGGAAATTCATCCCCAGCATAGTCATCTTTGTTCACTATCCCCAACAGAAGTAGAGGAATCATGGCACTTTACAAGCATTCAAGAATACTATTTCTCATATCCTCTAAATAGCAATCAGGGATTTATTTTCCCGGACTCAGATATTATGACAATATTTCATACATCATGAAATTTGCATACATCACATATAACATAGTCTCATTTATTTGGAGAACATCATCATACAATGCATCTCATGCATCGCACATAACTAACCATGTATTTCTTTCAAGAAATACAATTATTATCAACAACTTCCAGCAGGTTCAAGATCAACACTCGAAGCTAAACAGAGTAATCATCGGCGCGACAAGAACAACCTTACCCAGGTTCCCTCTGCAGTTTCACCCAAACTTATTCTGAAGCAACCCTACTATCCATGCTTTCATATCTAAGTAACCCTACTATCCAGGTTCCTTCTCGCAGCCCTACTATCTCGACTTTCATATCGAAGTAACCCTACTATCCAGGTTCCTTCTTGCAGCCCTACTATCCAGGCTTTCATAACAAAGTAAACCTACTATCCAGGTTCTTTCTCGCAACCATACTATCTAGGCTTTCATATTGAAGTAACCCTACTATCCAGGTTCCTTCTTGCATCCCTACTATCCCGGTTTCATATCGAAGTAACCCTACTATCCAAGTTACTTCTTGCAGCCCTACTATCCAGGCTTTCATATCGAAGTAACCCTACTGCCCAGGTTCCTTCTTGCAGCCCTACTATCCCCGCTTTCATATCGAAGTAACCCTACTATTCAGGTTCCCTCTTGCAGCCCTATTATCCAGGCTTTCATCTCGAAGTAACCCCACTATCTAGGTTCCTTCTCGTAGCCCTACTATCCAGGCTTTCATATTGAAGTAACCCTATTGTCCAGGTTCCTTCTTGCAACCCTACTATCCAGGCTTTCATATCGAAGTAACCCTAATATCCAGGTTCCTTCTTGCAGCCCTACTATCCCGGCTTTCATATCGAAATAACCCTACTATCGAGGTTCCTTCTTGCAGCCCTACTATCCCGACTTTCATATCGAAGTAACCTTACTATTCAGGTTCCTTCTCACAGCCCTACTATCCAGACTTTCATATCGAAGTAACCCTACTATCCAGGTTCCTTCTCGCAGCCTTACTATCCCGGCTTTCAAATCGAAGTAACCCTACTATCCAGGTTCCTTCTCGCAACCCTACTATCCAGGCTTTCTTCTAGAAGTAACCCTACTATCCAGGTTCCTTCTCGCAGCCCTGCTATCCATGCTTTCATCTCGAAGTAACCTTACTATCCAGGTTCCTTCTCGCAGCCCTACTATCCAAGATTTCATATTGAAGTAACCCTACTATCCAGGTTCCTTCTTGCAGCCCTACTATCCAGGCTTTCATATCGAAGTAACCCTACTATCTAGGTTCCCTCTCGCATCCCTACTATCCCGACTTTCATATCGAAGTCACCCTACTATCCCGGTTCCTTCTCGCATCCCTACTATCCAGGCTTTCATCTTGAAGTAACCCTACTATCCAGGTTCCTTCTCGCAGCCCTACTATCCAGGCTTTCATCTTGAAGGAACCCTACTATCCAGGCTTTCATATCCAAATAACCCTACTATCCAGGTTCCTTCTCGCAGCCCTACTATCCATGCTTTCATATCAAAGTAACCCTACTATCCAGGTTCGTTCTCATAGCTCTACTATCCAGGTTCCTTCTCACAGCCCTACTACCCATGCTTTCATCTCAAGGTAACCCTACTATCCAGGTTCCTTCTCATAACCTTACTATCCGGGTTATTCTTCTCTTATCCCTAGACAGCAGTCCACAACACTGTAAGACCGGGACTCGATCAAACACGATTGGTTTCACATTTCCCCAGTAAGTCGTGGTGCAGCGTATACCCCGACCAAACACACAATTCACTTTGGCTTCCCAAACCGGAATCATTCCCCAGTAAAGTAACAGATAACTGAAACTCCTAAAACTCTATTTCTCTCAAGACAGAGACCAGCATTCCCCAACGAAGTCCTCCTCAACAACAGGTATATAGGATCTCACAAAGGAATCTCTTATGCAATCGGCACTTCTTCGGATGGCATCTTTAAGCCCATATTATGTTGTCGACTTCCAAAGGGCATCTATAAGTCATTCCCGATATCTCCAGTCAAGTATCACTTCATGCGAGTGCAAATTTCTGGGCACTCTAGTGTTCAATCATCTTCCACCTTCAGATCACGAAAGGCAGACGAGCCAATCTACATCCTAAGGTTTAAGAAGATTAAACAGGGGAAGTTGTTGTACCCCAAAATTTTCCCTCCCATATTTCTCAATATATGTCAAGTGAGGTCCTCAAATTGCTCAAGGAAGTTCAAGAGTTGACCAGACAAACTTTCTCCTAAGGCAGTCTATCTCAAATTAGGTTTTCATTTTGCATCAAGATGCTTGAGTCCAAAGGATCCAAAATGCTCACCATTGCCCAAATATGTTCTCAAGATCATCCATGTCAAGTTTCAAGCCTTGCAGAAGAAGTTTGCTCAGTCAATTGCTCAAAGGCCTGAAAATCAATTGTGCTAGGTCAAAAGTCAACTGTGGCCCACATACAGTCAAACCTCAAGATTTTTGGTCAACATCCTCATTTTTAAGTATCATTCATCATTTTATCAAGGGTTGATCATGATTCATCAAGGGTTGCTCACAATTCATCAAAACCCAAAAGTTGCTAAATTAGGGTTTTGTAGGAAAAGTCAACACAACTTTGACCAAGCATAACTTTCGCATGCTTTATCAGAAATGACCCATTCAAAGCTCATTTTTAAGAGGATAAAATTCCCTACAATTGATCTTCATCTCCCAAGTTTAGAATATGCATTCACAAAAAGATATAAATTTTGACATTACAGGTCATTTTGGAAAGTCAACAAAAACACCTTTTGGGTCAAAGCTTCATACATGAACATGGAAGACTCAGATGAGACCAAAAGGGTTGCTTAAGGGACATCCTAAGCTTTCTGAAAAGTCCAAGAACACCTCTCTAGGGTCAAAATTGTGAAAGTTATGCATTGGCCAAGTTGACCTTTTTTGCAAAATTGCCAAAAGTCAAATGTGCTCAAATTTGCATTTTTTGCTAAATGGGCCCAACTTTTTATGCTTGCACTTCAATGAAAACATGGTCAACGACCTATGGGACCCTCCTTGCTTCATTTATCTATTTATTTAATTTTTTTTATTTTTATTCACTTAAAATTAAAATCAAATCAAATAAATCCAAATAAATCATATATTGTGTTTTAGGGATGATTTTTGCATTGAAGGAAGATCTTATATGCTGTCAATTGAGAATTAATTCGTGCAAGGCTAATTTGGGTGGAAAAAGCTTGAATTGAAGCAAGTTTGGAAAGATATCATATGCCACGAAAGACCAAATCAAATCTTCATAATGGGCAAGATTGAATTCGTTTTTTTTTTACCTAACATGTTGTATTACATATACAGAAGAGATCCACGGAGTGAGAGGGGGTTGAGCAGTCATGAAAGAGGCAGACAAAGTTCCAAATTTTCAAAGAAAAAGTGCAATCGGATCTTGCTCTAGAGGCTGTTTCTAGATTCTCCAAGGATCAATTCAAATTCCCAGGCACACATTGAACCTGTGGCAAGCATTCACATGACCTGAAACCTCAAGAATCGTGTTCTACATCTCCCACGGTTTGTCCAAAAATTTGATTTTGATTTCATTAATCTACGCATCTTTAGTGCTTTTGATTTCCATACTCATGTTTATCATCATGTTTGCAAGCTAATTCAATTGCGTTTTTGATAACTGTATGTGAATCTGCCATGGCTAGGGTTTTGTATTCTCGTTTAGGGCTTTTTCATGCAGGCAAAATTGGGCGCTAACTCCGGTACCATGAGACTCGTGAGGATGAGGCGAGTTGATCGGTACCAGCCATGGTCATTTATATTGCCTATGGACAATTTTTGAAATACACAGGTTTGTAGCTATAACGCAATGCCCGTAGGTAAAGGTATCTTGGGCTAAAACGACGGTTGGGAGGAAGAAGATGATGCATGGTGCCCCCTGGTTGGGCAATTTGAATTTAGCGCGTTTTTTTCATTAATCATTGTTTTCCATATATTATGTTTTGTTTTTATTATATATACAAATAAGTCAGATAGCTCAGTTGGCAGGCAGGGAGTGGAAGTATGCATGAGGACCTGGGTTCGATCCCCAAGTCCCAACCTTTGTTCATATTTTTCTTCAACAGGCAATCTAGCACGCTACACATCAGGAGGTTCACTGTAAGCCATCAAGATCTGGCCATGCAATTCATCAGCGCTCCAGATCCAATGCCTTTCCCTTGGAGGACTACCATGTGTCCCCAGTCAACGTGCACACCGGATCAAGCAAGTCAAACGGGCTATCAACCTTGGGCCCAGAATTTCCTTAGCACACCCTCCCAATTGCTAATCCAGGCCCATTTACTAACCTTTTTTTATTTATTATCTTTAATTTTTTTATTCTTTAAATTTCCTTTTATTTTAATTCACAAATTAATTCATTTTTAATAAAAAACACATAAAATCAGTATTTCACCAAAATTAGGATTAGTTTTTATTTTATTATTATCAAAATCAATTTAATTTAGTTTAATTTAGGGAAATTGTAATTGGTTTTCATAAATAAAAATCAAAATAGAAATTAGGTTAAACTTTTGATTTAATTTAATTTTGCTCTTTTTCTCAAATAAATAAAAATTCAAAAATAGGTTTTAGAAAAAATTAATTAATTTTTTTGTAATTTAAAATCAATTAGAATTAGGATTTTCTTTTTTTAAATTTAAGAATTTCTCTATTTTCTAAAATAACAAAACAAAAACATTTTCTTAATTAATCACAATTAGGTTTAGGAAAGGGTCAAAACCCTAATTATCTCGTATTCGATTCATCGCGCACGTGTTATTTATTTTTACAATATTGTTGTAACTGTTCATTGTTTGTAATAGTTTAATCTAGGACTTTTTACTTGTCGCATTTTTTTTCCGGGTTTTTGGTTATGTAATTAATCCCCTCCCCGAAGTCTTGTAATAGCATAGATTTACTTTCTCGCATTTTTAATTCCCTCAAATAATTAATTGTTTAGATGTATGTTAATAGGATTGTATGACAAGAATGCATGACAAATTTAATACAGTTAGAAAACCCTAATGTGCAAAGACAAATAACTGAAACAAATCACTCACACATATCACTCTTAGGGTATACTCTCACTTCGGTTGCCTTCAGTAAACGATCATTAAGCATAGGGTGTCTTAGTGGTGGCCCTCCTGTCTAACAAAGATCAAATGTCCCATTCGAATGTTGCCTCAGAAATGTTGCCTCGGAAATGTTGCCTCAGAAATGTTTCCTCGAATAGGATTTAAGACTCTAGGGTTATTACTAAGGTGTCCTAACATTGCTTTGGTGATCGTACATCCCTTTCGAATTGACCCTTACAACTCTAACGACGGTGCTTCCTATTTCTCAATAGTAGGATAACGTTGTCTAAAGGAAACAAGAATAGAAACGATCTTTTTTTCGAGTAGGTGGATGCTAGTAGGTACTTGCTCAAATCAAAACCTTTTCACACTTACACATTTCAAAACAACTTTCAAAACAACTTTGCCACACCTTTGAGGAGTGATACAAGGGTTATCACGAAGTCAAACTTTTAAAAAATAAAGCACACACACAAGCAATTTAAAAAGATGAGCAAGTGGATAAAATAAAAGACGGTGGTGACTCTTGCTTACCGCGAAATTTTGCGAACATAAAACGCAAAATGTAAACCAGCATTCAAACAGTCGGTTCTGCCACCGTATCACAGACTCAAACCTAAACACTTAGCAAGCTAAAAAGGATAAACATCAGTAATGATTTGTAATGAAAGTTTCATACAACACCATGAGCAATAAATATACATATAATCAAGGTAAATTACAAACAAAATCCAACAAATAATGGTTACAAGGAGAGGAAGAGGAGAAGAAACCAAATTTCTCGCGGTGTTAGACACGATCCATCAAGCTCACGACCCCGAATCATCCATTTTCAAGCCAAAAAAGTTGTTGTCTAGGCTCTAAATATATAAAATTTAGGTGATGGAATTTCGGAATAAATACCTCAAAAACCACCCACCCAAAACGAAATAAAATGAAAGTATAAAGAAAATGTGTTTCGCGAGAATCACCCGACGACATAAAAGCGTCGCCCGACGACGACTCTTATACACTTGGCCCTGGTTTTGCCACGTCCTCAGCAGGTCAAAAATATCCTCCATGCCCCGGTGTAATACCCCAAATTTGTCCTACCCCTTTATAAGGATCATTTGGCTTATGCATCCCATTATCTTCATGTGCATTGCATCTATTAAGTAATCTAACACATCATGTATTCACTAACCACAAAGTTTGGCATGGGATCAAGGATATTGGGGAATTTGGGTTTCTCTATTCTTTTAGGCTCTCATCTTCATGCAGGGTTGAATCAGTTGGTTTCTTCGATAATTAGGGTTTGAAGCTAGGGTTTTGGATGTATGGCTATTGTGGACTTCTTTCTTATCAAGTTACAAGGACATCTTCATCAAGGGCTTTTAAGCCATCAAGGTGCATCTCAAGGAATCTCAGGGTTTTGTGATCATTATCACTCATATGCTTATAATTGTTCATATCTACAAGGTTTTCCTCATGACATTTGCTTCAAGATCATTGGTTGTCAGTTGAGGTGCCTTTGCAAAGTGAATTACAAGGTTTAAATCATGGTACAAAGGTGATGTTGTGGACATGTAATGTGATCAAGGCATTGTTATTATTTGTTGCTTCAATTACAAAATGTTGATTTTAGATGGAATTTAAGAGTTTTGGAACGGAGGCAAGATTGATTTGGTTTGTTTCTTATGGGCTCATTAATTAGAATCATTTGAGGTGTTACCTAATGTCATGGGTTAAATTTGTTTTAAATTCGTAAAGTAAGAAATGCACTTGGATTTCTTGTAGAACAAGTGAAGTTATAAAACATTAACAAAACATGTTCATGGAATTAAGCAAGATTCAAGTTGAATTCAAGATGGTTGTATTCAAAAAAGATTTATTCATATGTCATCCATAATTCTCAAGACAAGCTCGTGAAATTAAATAACATCATTCAATATTATTCTTAGTTTCATGCATTTCAAGAATTCATGAGAATGAAATAATCGTTTCATTGTTTGAGGGAAGAATACGAAGTTACTGTTCCAAATACAAGCCATTAAACCTCTATCATATTACTTTCACAAAAGGAGTTCCAAATGGAAGTTTCAATAAAAATTACAAGAATTTTTCAAGAGGTCTACAATACCTAAACTTGTGCTAATTCATCAAGTGTTTCTAAGCCTAATATTCAAGCTTTCAATCTTCCAACTTCATTCAAAATACACTCCATGATAAACTCTAAACTCCTGTGATTTCCCTTGAGCACACCATGTATAAAGCTGCAAACTTACTGCATAAATGGAGCAAGAATCCACAAGCTTTCATCACCATGAACTTGTAAAACATAAGCAAGTTGAATATTCAATCCATATCTGATATGCATCTGTGTTCCCATCTACACCAATTCTACATACAGGGTGAAAATAATAAATCTGCATCAGTTCACATCAAATAAATCAGTACAAAGCCTGAAAGAGTTTCACAATAATATTCAACTCCAAACTGCACTGCACTTCATGTATCCATATCCAAAACATAAAATCAATTACCACGAAAATAACCACATAACTAAACCTTGTAAAATAACAATTTCCAACAGTTTTTGGACTAATCAAATATGGAATCCCATTTTTCAAGATAACAAAACACAAACTAATCAAATATGGCATGTTGCCTTGAGGGCGTAACTCAAAACCATTTTTCAGGAAGGACATGTTAATTTACTTATGTGCCAATGCGTGAGTCTCCAAAGATCGAGATATGGCAGAAGGCGGAATTAACATTGTTCATAAAAAATAAAAAACAAACAAAAACATATGAGCCGAACTACAATAACTCTGATTCCTCAAAAAGTATACGTAGGCATTGGGGTAGGGCTCAAGCGAGCACAACGTTGTTTTACTACATTATTTTCTCCTTTCTTTTGAATGCATTCTTCCTCAGCAATAAGCCATAGACATAAATTAAACATACCCATAAGATAGATAACAAGAGTGGATACCGTAGAGTACTACGGGCGTATGGGATGCTAATACCTTCCCCTCGTGTAATAGACTCCCTTACCCAATCTCTTGGTCGCAAGACCGTGACTTCTCCATTATCAGTTTTCCTCGATGTTTACCTTCCCCTTAATATGTGATAAAAGACATTTTATGGCGACTTTATTGTTTGATGCTTTTCAGCCGGTTATTTCAGCTGGCGACTTCACTGGGGACTGATCAAACAATTTCTGGTCCATCCTGGAGTCACTCGTAGTTCGTGTTTTCTTTTCTTTCGGTGTTTATTTATATTCTTTATGGCTTGTTCATTTTGTACATGTTTATCTGAGCATATGCTTGCATTGAATTTTATTGCTTTCCATATTAGTTATATGATGTGGTGGCTTCTGGTTTTCCATGTTGGGTGAGTGTTACTATGAGTTAAAAGGCCCAATACCCAGGCCAAGTGACAACCATAGGAACATTGGGAATAAACTGGAACATGTAGGCTAGTTGACTTAGGTTTCACTATTTCCGTCATGTCATCCATGCTCAGATGAGGTACAAATGAGGGGCTATTATTTTCATGTAGGTGATACAATGATAGTTTTTTAGGAGTACCCTCGATTCTTGGTTACCCGACCTTATCCTGACCTAGTTTTCACCCGAGAGTGGGGAGGGATAATCTTTATAGGTATTATTGGTGACTTATTCCGATGTTTACTTATTCTGTTGGTGACTATGTTCTGATGGTGACTATTTGTTCGAATGGTGACTATGAGGTTCTCAGATTTATTTTCTGAGTTTCTGATCTAGTGTTCATAAGGTTCTTTTGGATTATGTTCCAGACCATTTATCCTAAGATATGTGGCATGTTCGAAAACAGTACAGTGGTTATCCCAATTCCGAGGAGCATTGATCCCATGACTGTTGCATATCATAACATCATTCACCATTATGTATATACATCCCATTTCTATGGAATTTCAAAGACAAAGTCTTCTCCAATTTAGCTTTGGAAGAGAAATACCGCAAAAAGGAAATTCATGGATTGACTAGTCTTTGAGTTCTTTGGAAATGAAGGATGACAAATGCACTCATAATATCATGCATTTAATTGTTCGTATCAGAAGCTTATTGGGAACCTTCTGTTCATTTGAGTTCAGAATCAACGACAATGACTTCTTTACATTTGTACTCCACCCGCGCCAATCAACGAAGACTTATGGATCTCTTTGAACATAATCATAATTCTTTCCGTCCGAACATGGACATTATGAGTGATAGAATGCATCGACATCTCGAGACTCTCCAAGTTGTTGTTCAGGTACAGGAAGAGCTTCATCAGAACATCACTAAGATTACGGAAGTCTCTCCTCCCACTTCTAATGGGTTCGTCGATCCTCCAAATAGAATTCTTAAGGCTGGTACTGTTGTGATTACTCCTGAAACTCAGAAGAAGTTGGTTGATGACCATTACGATGTAATTGATCTTGATGATTCCCAAGGTGATCTCACTACTGACCTTGCTAAAACTACTAAGACGTATCGTGCTCTCGAGGAGCGTCTCAAAGTTATGGAAGTTTCTAAGAAATCTGAATTCAATGATGCTACAATGTGTCTTGTTCCTGGGGTTGTTATTCCTCTGAAGTTCAAGGTTCCTGACTGTGATAAGTACTTAAGAACCACTTTCCCAGAGACTCATCTTCATTCTTATTATCGCAAGATGGCCGCTCATATTGATAATGATCTGTTACTCATGCACTTCTTTCAAGACAGTGTTACAGGGGAACCATTTGAATGGTATATGCGGTTAGAGAGGTCTCATGTTACTATTTGGGGAGAGCTCGTTGATGCTTTCTTTAAAAACTATCACTACAACACTGGTATGGATCCTAGTTGTGCCCAACTTCAGAATATGTCGTGGAAGTCTGAAGAATCACTCAAAGATTACGCCAAGAGGTGGCTAGGATTAGCTGCAAGGGTTCAACCTCCCCTCTTGGATCGTGAGTTGACTGATTTGTCAAGAATAAGGAAGGTGAAACTAGTGCTGCTATTATTGATAAGGATTCTCAACCATGGGTGGCTCAACAATAATATTTATTGACACAACAGCAGTATGCTCCACAGCATCAAAATCATCAGAATCAGCACAGACCTCGAAATAATTTGGAAAGAAGGAATTCTCCTTTGGATCCAATGCCTATGACCTGCAGTCCAATTTTGCCATGTCTGATTCAAAACTTCTTAATAGCTCCTAAATTTTCGAAGCCTCAACCACAACTGTTTCCACTTGGATATAATCCCAATGTACAATGCGGGTACCACGCCGGGTCAGCAGGATACTCGATTGAGGATTGCAATGCTTACAAAGCTAAGGTACAACAATTGATCGATAATAACTACTTAGCCTTTCAAGGAGGAAACATGTTAGTAACCAGAAACCCTCTGCCTGAATAGATGTCAAGACTACATAGAGCATTCCCTCAAATAAGTTAAGCCCGAAGAAGTCTCCTCAACACGAAAATTTCTACTTTCATTTGTATTCTCATTTGTAATCTTTCTTGTTTTGTTCAGTACTTTCTTGTATGCAAAATTGTTTGTTTTGAACTATAAAATCATGATGCATTGAATATGATTGTCTTGAATTAATCCATTTGTTATCACTCTTTTTCGTTTTACTATGCTTTTGATACATAATTCTTGTCAATAAGGAAAAACCTCTAGAGGGAGGATGATGAACAATATACCTGGAATCTCAAACGGTATGCTTTTGAATAAAACCCTGCTGACAATGTACATGCCTTGTTTCAATTCCTAAACACCAAAGATATAAGGGAGATAGACCCTCGTTAACCCCTCTGATCCTTCGAAGTAGGAGTTTCTTTTATGTTTGGAAAAAACCTCATTTTAACCCTACGGCGGGCAGTGTTCAATTAATCTGATCGAGCATTCATAACTCATTAGGAATGTGCATCTAAAGATACAACAATGGTTATCCATCAAAAGACTGAGGAAAGTCAAAACCATAATGGTTAACTTTCCCTTATCAGGCGTGTGTGTAAATTAACGATATCTCAGTGGATATCTCCCGCACATCTGTCGCACATCGAGAAGTCGAGATCAGATGACGATACAACAATGTCTATTCCTCAACTATCAAAGACTCAGGCAGTCACAATCACTTCCAATAAATCAAAGGTGACGTAAAGATCAACGACTTGTACAAAAGGTAAATTATGATGAAAGAAAGAGACAAGAAGCCCCGCTAAGTTGAAACTTGAAAAACAAGTCGCTTAGGCAAAAATTAGGGTATCCCGCTAGACTTCAGAGTCAAATTCAAAAGGAAACTTGTCCAGGAAAAATTTAGGGAAAGCGAAAAGCGCGATAGGCAAAAAGGGATTACCAAATAAAAATTTCTCAGCAAGAAACCAAGTAATGTGATCAGACACCAATAAAGAAGGAGGTGAGTGACTGTCTTGTCAAAGAAACCTCAATGATTCCTGAAACATCACAAACTCCACTTTTGAGACATGAATGCATGTATCGGGTTAACCGAACTTAGGAATGGAGAACATCATGGAGAATTGGTGGGCACCAAATAGTTTTGAGCCTTAAATCATTTTTTCTAAAACCGTGAACCAGGCCACATTATAACCCTTAAAAGTCCTAACTGAAGCATGGGTTAATTCGAAAACACATTGTAATGAGAGTACGATAATATGACTCTTAGTAGGATTGCAAAAAAAATTTAGTTGGTATCCCTCCATATTTTTATTTTCTTTCGCACAAGAAAAACTTGATGTTTCGATATCTTTCAAATAAACTTTTTTAAAAACTACAAGCCAAGCATATGATTTGCATTAGAATCATCATTCTTAAATAGACATTATTTGCATGTGAATGAGTGCTTAAACACCAAGTAAGCTTGCATGATGAGCATCAAATGAAAACTTGATTATCCCCAGGAACAAATTACTTCATAAATCTGTTAAAAAGCAAATCATCTCAAAGAATGATCTTATTCTGGGGGCATACTTTTTAGTGAATATGTTGAGTAGAAGAAGACCAACATGAGAATACTTTGTTGAGTAAGAGTTCAATCAATTTGAGGCTATCACATAGATAAATCTATTCAAGCTAGACCAATATGAAGTTATCACGTCGATAAATCTGAAGTTTCCATTAATCAGAGTCTGTCACATTGAGAAATCTATTCAAAATTTATTCAACATGTGGCAGTTATGTCGAGATTCGACAAATCTCTCCAAGAAATTTGTAATCAAAGACAATTTATTTCGTGACTCAAGACATTGGGCAGGCCACCTCATATCGTATTATGCCATGGATATTCTGGTCTTTTATTCAGCATAGATCCTCTCAGTAATCCTCCAGACAGAAGCATTCCTCATCTATACTCACAAAGCCTCTCAAGCCAACTATGTTGTACGAGACGACTACAATCAAGCTAAAATCATCATAACGGTTATCTCAACCTAGTCAATGTGCGAAGTCATTCTCATCTACTACAAAAAATTTAAAACCTAATTCCCTAGGTGATTTTAGAAAGTGTGAAGTCATCATTTGTCTTGGCACGCACAAGTGCACCCCCCTCCCCCCAAGAGCTAAACCGGGGCATTCGCAGAGCTAAATGGGGGCATTCCTAGTGGAGTGAACTGGGGTATACACGGGCATCTATATCCATCTTTTTATCCCCAAATGATTTGAGAGGTAATTCCCCAGTGTGGCGTAAACTTGGGGCATGTATTCAAAGAGATCCACATGATGTTCAATATCCATTCTTCAACATTTTCAGTTCTATCATCCTCCATGTGGTTCAAGATGTAGGGAAGTCGGTCCAAATTATCTCTTCCCCAAAAATACAATGTAGAATTCAGTGACGTACCTGTAAACTTGCTTCGTCAGCAATTCAACCTCCAGCTGAGTCATCATTAATCTTTGGTACCATGAGCTCCCAAGTGAAAATTCTTATCAGTATCCCCAGTGATCCTTGGTACCACAGGTTTCTAGCACCGATATGTGTTGGTATCCCCAGTGAAGAACAATAGTTCCAAACGAGCCTTCGCTTATTCCTATGAAGTCTATTTCTTTGCATTGCATATAGTTATCGTTGCATAACATTGCATCTTCAAAAGCGTGTAGCCGATCCATCAGAATGGATCTTTGCGACAAAAGAAATTAAAACATGCATATGAAGCATAATCTAGATAAGATGCCTTACACACAAGACCAGAATCATTCAAATACAGCAATACATCCCCACAAGATGATATCTCTCCCAAACCTTCAGCTGACGTCCTTCATTACATCATGATATCAAGCTAGCAGGTGTCAGTCTTCTAAACACTCGTCAAGTTGTAACCAATGTTTTTATCTTAGAACTTGAGATCGCCTGTAGGCTAGGTTCTCCCCATAGATCTTGTTTTAGAATTCTGAGGTCGCCCTTAGGCCTAGTTCTTCACCAGATCATCCATAAGTATCTTCGTATAATTCTGAGGTCGCCCATAGGCCCAGTTCTCCGACAAATCGCTTTGATGTCTCATCATAGAAATCTGAGGTCGCCCACAAGTCTAGTTCTCCAGTAGACGAGGTTTCATCTTAGAACCTGAGATTGCCCATAGGCTAGGTTCTCCCTAGATTATCTGACAACTTGAGATCGCCCATAGGCTAGGTTCTCCCTAGATCATCTTAGAACCTGAGATCTCCTGTAGGCTAGTTTCTCCTTATATATAATCTTAGAACCTGAGATCACCCATAGGCTAGGTTCTCCCTATAGATCTTATTTTAGAATTCTAAGGTTGCCCTTAGGCCTAGTTCTTCAGCAGATCATCCATAGGTATCTTCGTAGAATTTTGAGGTCGCCTATAGGCCTAGTTCTCCAACAGATCGCTCTTATGTTTCACTTTAGGATCGTAGTTCTCCTGTAGATGTTATCCACCGTCTTTTTCGTACTAATATTTGTCTTGTATTGGTATCACTGCTACGTTACAAGTCTATATTTTCCTTGTATTGGCATCACACCACGTTACAAGTCCAATCTTTGTCTTGTATTGTCATCACTACTACGTTACAAGTCAGCCTTCCTCTTGTATTAGCCTTTGTTGCTATGTTATAAGTCCAATCTCCATTTTCTCACCAGAAAACCAAAAATTCTTTCCCCAGCAGATATCACAAAAATAAATAACCTCGCCACACTTTCTCCCAAAACAAGTATTTGGCATTGGTATATAATCTTCTTCTACCTCGAACGCCCGAAAGGCATGCGCTAATCGTGATTTCAGGTTGAAGATGATTAAATAGGGGCAGGTGTAATACCCAAAATTTTTCCTACCCCTTTATAAGGATCATCTGGCTTATGCATCCCATTATCTTCGTGTGTATAACATCCATTAGGTCATCTAACACACCACGCACTCACTAACTACAAAGTTTGACTGGGGATCAAGGATATTGAGGAATTAGGTTTTATCTGTGCTGTTACGCTCTCATATTCATGGAGGGTTGAATTAGTTGGTTTCTTTGACAATTATGGTTTAAAGCTAGGGTTTTGGATGCATGGCTATTGTGGACTTCTTTCTTATCAAGCTACAAGGACATCTTCATCATGGGCTTCTAAGCCATGAAGGTGCATCTCAAGGAAACTTAGGGTTTTATGATCATCAAAACTCATATGCTTCTAATTCTTCCTATCTACAAGGTTTTCCTCATGAAGTTTGCTTCAATATCATTGGTTGTCAATTGAGGTGCCTTTGTGGAGTGAATTACAAGGTTTAAATCATGGTACAAAGGTGATGTTGTAGACGTGTAATGTGATCAAGGCATTGTTATTATTTGTTTCTTAAATTACAAAAGGTGGATTTGAGATGGAATTTAAGAGTTTTAGAAAGGAGTCAATATTGATTTGGTTTGGTTCTCATGGATTCATTTAACAATTTTTTGGACTAATCTAACAGATTCCTAACAGAATCCTTAACGACTAACAGTTTTTACAACCAATTTGAAACTGCCTAACTAACTCTTATAACCCTTCTAACCAACTAATCCTCACCATTGGTTTTCCAACCAATTGTCAAGATCCAGGGCTGAGAAAAAATTCCCTTTAACAAAACATAACAGAATATAACAGAAGGAGAGGAAGGATTCATCCACCAGAAAAAAGTAATAAAATAAATCACAGAATACTCACCTTTCGACTCTCTCTCTCTCTCCGCAATTCCTCTACAAATACTTCATCATATTGATATCTTCTCGAAGACTTCGATCACCATCATTCTCCTCACAACTTCAAACTTCATCAACATCTCCAATCACCATCATTAAGTGACGATTTCTCTATGTTCCTGTCAACTTCGACAAACTCTCTGAACTTCAACTGCATCAATCATCACTCCTCAATTCTTTCTGCATCAACAACTAAATTGCAACATATTTATGCATCAATATCATGATGTCGATCTTCAAGCACAAATGCACAACAACATCTACAATACCACGCCTTCATATTCTTTGCATCAGAATCAACAATTGCACTCAGAGAACGGAATGAGAATAAGAATAAAGGAAAATAAAGAATAATAAAAATTTACGACTTAAGAATGATACCTTGAGGTGGAGCTTCTCATCTCAAGGTTTTTGAAAGCATCAATTAAGTCATCACCGTTAGTCGGCCTTTCACTCTGATACATGGGTTTAAGTGAGTTATGCAATTGAGAGGGTTAAAGCAAGAATCAGAAAGAATGTGAATGAATCAAAATAGTGAGACAAAGAAGAGAGACGACGAGAGGTGGAGGTAAGTTGTTGAGAGGAGGAAATCAATCAAAGTCGCATACAATTTAAGGTTGATAGGCCAAGGCGGAGAGTCTTGGAGTGATCGAAGCAGAAACAGAAAAGAAATTATGGCGCGACACTCGTGAGAGGTAAAAGAGAACTCATCATTCTCGTGTGAAGTGCGATGATTCCAATCAGTGAACCCTACCTCTTAAACTATATTGTATCGTATCCTTTCGTTTCCTCTTTTAGTTTTTTCATTTTTTTCTCTCTCTTAATAATGGAAGCGTAATAATTAAAATGATGCTGGATGATAGTTGTCATAGGTTAGTGATAGGATGGACTTTACACCCTCCATAATCCCATTGTTCCATTTTTTGGGAAATTGAAGTTTGTGAATAAAAAACTCCTCGTAAGACTGAGTGTTATATTGGGCCTAGTGCCACTCTGATTTTTGCTTGCAACATATCTTGGATCCAGCTTTGCACCTCCTGAAGTTTTATTTTCAATACTTATTTCAATTGCACTTGAAAATTTCATGAAGTTCCGAAGCTAGCTAAGAGCATAATTTTCATCAAGGGAATTCTAGGAAGATTGTTTTGTAGAATTTTCTTATTGCTTGTATGGTTTTGAAAAGGCAACAGACCTTCTCTGTTAGGTATCATCGTGACTTCATTTTATTCCTCATTTCCGCACTTTATCTCATTTCTTTACTACTTTCTAGATATCATGAGAAGTAGAAAATAAAGAGCGTGCGCTCAAAGTTTCTCTTTAAAATCTTGTAGTAGGAACCGCTTTCTGTATTCTATTTGTGTTTGTTTAAAACTCTATCTTTGAAGTAGGTATTCTGCGCATGTGTTTACATTTGTTCTCGCATCTATTCCCCTATCCCATGTTGAAGTCCTCAAAAGGAGGCGAGCAGAAAGGCTTCAAAATCAACCCCCACAATTTTGTATGTGTCATCCTTAGCTCATGACGCAACATGATGCTTTGGAGTTGTGCCTACTCTTGTTATCGAGTCATCAAGTGGAAAAGGTTTTTGCAACCAATCCCCATCACTTTGTCAGGAGTTTTCATTGGCCGATGCTGACACTCCATGATTGTTCATATTGTCCTTTGTCTCCTACCTCGATCTTCTATATCTTGGTTAGGTGTTCAGTTGCTGTGGACAACACATTTTTGTTTTTTATCTCATTCCCGCTTGTTTTCTTCGGATAATCCTCTCCCCTTATCTAAAGCATTTCTATTCTTTTATATTTCACTCCCGCTTGTTTGTCTCGGGTGATACGCTCCCCTAGACTAAAGCATTTCACTTCTTTTCTTTACAATTTATGTGTGTGCTCTTTCGAGCTTGTTTGCTCACTTGCTTTCTATACCATGTTCCCTTAGGATATGCTTGTCCCTTTTGGATGCAAGTTAGACCTTAGGTTTCAAACCATGCATACTAACATTAGGTAGAAATTTCCCTTTCATCCTTGACGTAGGGCCATCATTGTATGATAACATTAGGATTAGAAATAGGTTATTCTCCCGTAGACTTTTTTCTTCCCCTTTTGCATATGCATTAAAACTAAAACTTTGTTTTCTTGGAAAATCATAAAACATGCTAATCACACTTAAACGCCTTTTCAAGGTAACAAAATACAAACCAATCAAATATGGAATCTTGCCTTGAGGGCGTAACTCAAAACCATTTTCTGGTAAGGACATGTTAATTTACTTTTGTGCCAACGCGTGAGTCTCCAAAGGTTGAGCTGCGGCAGAAGGCGGAATTAAAATTGTTCATAAAAAATACAAAACAAAAAAAAACATATGAGCCGAACTACGATAACTATAATTCCTCAAAAATGATACATAGGCATTAGGGTAGGGCCCAAGCAAGAACAACTTTATTTTCCCTACATTATTTTCGCCTTTCTTTTGCATGAATTCTTCCTCAGTAATAAGTAGTATACATAGATTAAACACACCCATAAGATATATAACGTGAGTGGATACCATAGAGTACTATGGGCGTGTGGGGTGCTAATACCTTCCCCTTGCGTAACAGACTCCCTTACCCGATCTCTCGGTCGCAAGATCATGACTTATCCCTTCTCAGGTTTTCTTGATATTTACATTTCCCTTCATGTGGGATAAATGACGTTTGATGGAGACTTCATTGTTTGACGATTTTCAGTCGGTTGTTTCACCCAGAGACAAAAAACTTCACCTGGCGACGTAGCAACGAAGCAAGGCAGAGGCAACATAAAAAATGGCTCTTCTTGCCCACTGTTGTACCTCAAAATTTGTCCTCTCATGTTTTCCAAGGTTTTCTCTTACATGGGTGGTTACAAACACTTTCCTAAAGAAAATAATTTTTTTTGAAGATAAACAAGGTGTCTTCGATTGGCTTTGAAACAAGGTGTCTTCAATTGGCTTTGAGACAGGGTGTTTTTGATTAACGCCTGAGCAGTTTGTTTTTCAATTGGCATTTGGACAAGGAGTTTCAATTGGGCATCTAAAACCCTTTGATCAGGCTTTGGTTCGCAAGTCTTCGATTGGGCGCTGGCCTTCCTTTGATCAAGTTAAGTTCACAAGGCTTCGACTGCGTAAGGCAAGAACCCTTTGATACGGTGGCAGAACCGACTGTTATACTGGTTTGCATTTTTTGTTTGCAAAATGTCGCGGTAAGCAAGAGTCGCCATAGACTTTTATTTTATCCAATCAGGAAAAGGAAAAAGAACAGAAAAAACCTTTTTCGAGAATATTTCTGAGTATGGGGGTAGATTATAGAATGGGAAGGTGTTAGCACCCTTTCTATCCATGGTTTTGCATGGGCTCTTAGGTACTTGCTGGTTTTAAAATTGATTGTGTGTGTGCTTGTTTTGAAAGGTTTTGTTTTACTTCATTTTAACCCTTGTTTCTGTCCTCAAGGGTGTGACAAAGTTATTTTGAAAATTATTTTGAAAATTGTTTTGAAAAAGTGTTTGTGTGAAAAGTTTTGTTTGTTTGAGCCAGTACTTAAGAGTTTTCTATCTACTCGAAAATGACTGTTCGTTTTCCTTTTGACAGCGTTATCCCATTATTAAGGAACAGGTAGCATCGTCGTCGGTGTTTTAAGGGACGTTTGAAGGGACAAATGCGATCACAAAAGCAATGTTAGGAGGTGTTAGTAATCATCCTAAAGCCTTAAAGATCTTTTCCTAGGCAACATCCGAATGGGTCATTTGAGATCTTTCGGGGCTAGAGGACGACCACTAACAAACCCTATACTTCATGACCGTTTAACCGAAGGCAACCTAAGTGGAGTAAACCTTAGGATTAAGCATGTGTGAGTGTTATTTTTCAGTTAATTTGTCTTTGCACATTTATGGTTTTCTACCATTTTAATTTTCAAGTATTCTTTCCATACAATCCTATTAGCCATGCATCTAGACAGTTAAAATTTACAAAAATTTAAAGTGCAGAAATAGAAATCCTAACTATTACAGGGCTTTCGCAGATAAAGAATTATTTTTGACTGAAAATAAAATGCGGAATTAAAACCTAATTAAATCTATTACAACCTCGAAGCAGTTACAAAAATAATTAAAATAAATAAATAAAATACGCGCGTCAAATTAAATGCGAGGACGGTTAGAAAACCTAAAAATCTAATTTGAGAAAAAAATTGAAGTTATTTTTGAAGAAAAAAATTGATTATTTACAAAATCAAACCCTAATTTCTAATTGATTTTAATTTACAAAAAATAAGATTTAATTGCCCTAATTTTGAATTAAATTAATTAATTAAAGGAAACAAAATATTATAAAAAAAAGGATTTTTGGTGTTTTTTGTGATTTTGATAAAATAAAAAAAATGTTATTTTAAAAAGAAAAATAAGTAGGAAATGATTAAAAAGAAATAAAAATAAAAAATAAAAAAGAAGAAGAATGGGCCTGTTTAAGCAATTGGAGGGGGGTGTATTGTTGAAAATCTCCAGGCCCATGAGGCCAGCCAGCCCAGTCAACGTTAGATCCCACGTGGTGCTGACCTGAGAGAGCACCATGCTCCTTCAGTGTTGAGCGCTGGATCTAAAGAGGCTGTGATCCATTGGTTGGATGGTGATGGCATATGGTAGGCGTTTGGTCAAGAGAAACACCGGATCTGCAAAGGAATTAAAATAAAGAAAAGTTGTTGGGACCTGGGACCGAACCCAGGTCCTCTACCCTTCCCAACAAACGTCCTTGCCAGCTGCGCTACATGGTTTGTTTGTTAATATAATAACAATAATATATAATATATAAATCAAGGTAACTGAGTCACAAACGCGCCCGAAATATAAAATGGCCAATGGTTATCAGCCACGTCCTTATCTTCTTCCTGGAACCCTCGTTTTAGATAATGACCCTTTACCTACGGATAACACCTGTAACTAAAACCCTGCAAATTTCCAAAATTCACAAAACAAATGATAAATGAAATTGAAGACCAAAATTCAACTAGTCTTGATGCCACGATCCTCATGGTGGGTTGTTCTTGGTCTAATTTTACCTGTGGACTAAAACCACAAAACGCAAGGACAAACCCTAATAATGGCAGTCATGGATATACGCAACAAAATGCAAAATTACATAAACCAAAACATTCTAAAAGCTCATAAAAACATAATGCTATGTTCAATAATGGTTAATCATGTATAAATTGCAAAATACGATTCAAGCTAGGGAAGGAAAACCGTGGGCCTGTAGCATGCGTTTCTGGGCGTGAACAGGCATGCAATTGATCCAGTTACGTTCCTGAGATGTCCAACAATCTATTGGCAACATTAGAATGGCTTGAATTGGCCCCCAAGCTTGAGACCGATTCACTACTTTTTGCAAAAAAATTGAGTTTATTCTTGTGCTTTCCATGACTGTTAACCTCTATTTTCGTGCCTGGCCTTGTTCATTATATATCTCTAAGTGAATTAGGGTTATAAAAACAGCCGGTATCTTTGCAATTTTTGAAGATTTGATTTGGTTTTCATCGTGTATGATATCTTTCCAAATTAGGTCTAATCATACCATTCTTGCTCCAATCAACCTTGATATGATTTGATTCTGATATGCCAGCATAATTAGCTTTTGATCCTATCCAAAAATCAGATCAAAACAAATCTTTGCTATTATTTGTCATTTATTTGATTTAATTTAAATTTTTATTAATAAAAAATTCAATAAAATGAAAAGTGAAGCAAATAATGTGTGGGTGAATATTTGGGTCGTGGACCATGTTATGAGTGAGGTGCAAGCATAAAATGTTAGGCCCATTTGGCAAAAAATGCATTTTTGAGCATATTTGACTTTTGACAATTTTCCAAAAATGGTCAACTTTGACAAGACATATCTCTTCCAATTTTAACCCTAGAGAGGTATTCTTGGACTTTTTAGAAAGCTTAGGATGTCCCCTAAACAACCCTTTTGGTCTCATCTCAATTGGGTCTTCCATGTTCATGTAAGAAGCTTTGACCCAAAAAGTGTTTTTCTTGACTTTTCAAAAGGACCTATATTGTGGAAATTCATATCTTTTTGTGAGTGCATATTTTGAACTTGAGGGATGAATATGAATTGTAGGGAATTGCATCCTCTTCAAAATGATCCTTGGATGAAAAATGTATGATAAAGTATGAGGAAGTTATGTTTGGTTGACTTTTCCTGAGAAACCCTAATTTAGCAACTTTTGGATTTTGATGAATTTTGGGCATTCCTTGAGGAATCTTGATAAACCCTTGATCAAATGATTGATATAACTTCAAAATGTTGATGTTAACCAAAAATATTAAAGTTTGACTGTATGTGGGCCACAATTGACTTTTCACCTAATACAGTCGATTCTCAAGCATCTGAGCATATGAGGGTCTTGAGAATATATTAGTACCATGGAGAGCATATGAGGTGTTTGTAGTTCACCCACATTGATCAAAATGGAAACCCTAGTTTGAGGTACATTGCCTTAGGAGGTAGTTTGTCTAGTTAACTCTTGGGCATCACTGAGCAAGGTAAGGATCTCAATGGGCATGTGTTGAGTAAAATGAGAGGGCAAATTTTGAGGTACAATTGCTGCCCTTGTTCAATCTTCTTAAACATGAGGATGTAGATTGGCTTGTCTTCCTTTCATAATCTGAAGGTGGAAGATTATTGAACACTAGAGTGCCCATAAATTTGCACTCGTATGAAGTGATACTTGATTTTCTTATATTAGGAATGAGCTTGCAGATGCCATTTGGAAGTTGACGGAGAATCATCGGGGATGGGCTTAAATATTCCATCCCGGATGTGACGGAGAATCGTCGGAGATGGGCTTAAAGATGCCATCTAGAGGATGTTGATTTCCTGAGATATTCCTTTGATGAGAATTCCTGTTCCTGTCGTTGAGGAGGAATCTGCTGAGGAATGTTGGTCTCTGTCTTGGGAGAAATAGAATTTTAAGAGCTTGAGTTGTCTGTTACTCTACTGGGGAAATAACTTCTGCTTGAGGAAGCGGAAGTGAACTGCATATCTGTTTAGGGTACAGGTTGTACAACGGATTAACATGGAAAGATGAAATCAACCGAAAATGGTCGGGTCCAGGTCTTACATCGTTGTAAACTGTTGTCTGGAGATAAGAGAGAAGAAACTTGGATGTAAGGTTATGAGAAGGAAACTGGGTAGTAGGGTTACTTCAAAATGAAAGCCTGGATAGTAGGGCTATGAGAAGGAACCTGGATAGTAGGGTTACTTCGAAATGAAAGCCTGGATGGTAGGAATGTAAGAAGGAACCTGGATAGTAGGGTTACTTAGAAACGAAATCCTGGATAGTAGGGTTACTTTGAGATGAAAGCCTGGATAGTAAGGCTGTGAGAAGGAACCTGGATAATAGGGTTACTTCGAAATGAAAGCTTGGATAGTAGGGCTATGAGAAGGAACCTGGATAGTAGGGTTACTTCGAAATGAAAGCCTGGATAATAGGGCTGTGAGAAGGAACCTGGATAGTAGGGTTACTTCGAAATAAAATCCTTCAGAGTAGGGCTATGAGAAGGAACCTGGATAGTAGGGTTACATCGAAACGAAATCCTGGATAGTAGGGCTATGAGAAGGAACCTAGGTAGTATGGTTACTTCGAAATGAAATCCTGGATAGTAGGGCTATGAGAAGGAACTTGGATAGTATGGTTACTTCGAAATGAAAGCCTGGATAGTAGGCTATGAGAAGGAACCTGGATAGTAGGGTTACTTAGAAATGAAAGCTTGGATAATAGGGCTATGAGAAGGAACCTGGATAGTAGGGTTACTTCGAGATGAAAGCCTGGATAGTAGGTCTATGAGAAGGAACCTGGATAATAGGGTTACTTCGAAATGAAAGCCTGGATAGTAGGGTTGTGAGAAGGAACTTGGATAGTAGGGTTACTTCGAAATGAAAGCCTGGATAGTAGGACTATGAGAAGGAACCTGGATAGTAGGGTTACTTCGAAATGAAAGCCTGGATAGTAGGGCTGTGAGAAGGAACCTGTATAGTAGGGTTACTTCGAAATGAAAGCCTAGATAGTAGGGCTATGAGAAGGAACCTGGATAGTAGGGTTAATACAAAATGAAAGCCTAGATAGTAGGGCTATGAGAAGGAACCTGGATAGTAGGGTTACTTCGAAATGAAATCCTGGATAGTAGGGCTGTGAGAAGGAAGCTGGATAGTAGGGTTACTTCGAAATGAAAGCTTGGATAGTAGGGCTATGAGAAGGAACCTCGATAGTAGGGTTACTTCGAAAAGAAAGCCTGGATAGTAGGGCTATAAGAAGGAACCTGGGTAGTAGGGTTACTTCGAAATGAAAGCGTGGATAATAGGGCTATGAGAAGGAACCTAGATAGTAGGGTTACTTCGAAATGAAATCATGGATAGTAGGGTTGTGAGAAGGAACTTGGATAGTAGGGTTACCTCGAAATGGAAGCCTGGATAGTAGGGATATGAGAAGGAACCAGGATAGTAGTGTTACTTCGAAATGAAAGCCTGGATAGTAGGGTTACTTAGAAATGAAAGCCTGGATAGTAGGGCTATGAGAAGGAACCTGGGTAGTAGGGTTACTTCTAAATGAAATCCTGGATAGTAGGGCTATAAGAAGGAATCTGGATAGTAGGGTTACTTCGAAATGAAAGCCTGGATAGTAGGGCTATAAGATAGAACCTGGATAGTAGGGTTACTTTGAAATGAAAGCCTGGATAGTACGGATATGAGAAGGAACCTGGATAGTAGGGTTACTTCAAGATGAAATCCTGGATAGTAGCGCTATGAGAAGGAACCTGGATAGTAGGGTTACTTCGAAATGAAAGCCTGGATAGTAGGGCTGTGAGAAGGAACCTGGATAGTAGGGTTACTTCGAAATGAAAGCTTGGATAGTAGGGCTATGAGAAGGAATCTGGATAGTAGGGTTACTTCGAAATGAAAGCCTGGATAGTAGGGTTGTGAGAAGGAACCTAGATAATAGGGTTACTTCGAAATGAAAGCCTGGATAGTAGGGCTATGAGAAGGAACCTCTATAGTAGGGTTACTTCGAAATGAAAGCCTGGATTTTAGGGCTATGAGAAGGAACCTGGGTAGTAGGGTTACTTCAAAATGAAAGCCTGGATAGTAGGGCTATAAGAAGGAACCTGGATAGTAGGGTTACTTCGAAATGAATGCATGGATAGTAGGGCTCTAAGAAGTAACTTGGATAGGAGGGTTACTTCGAAATGAAAGCCTGGATAGTAGGGCTATGAGAAGGAACCTGTATAGTAGGGTTACTTCGAGATGAAAGCCTGGATAGTAGGGCTGTGAGAAGGAACCTGGATAGTAGGTTTACTTTGAAATGAAACCCTGGATAGTAGGGCTATGAGAAGGAACTTGGATAGTAGGGTTACTTTGAAATGAAAGCCTGGATAGTAGGGCTATGAGAAGGAAACTTGATAGTAGGGTTACTTTGAGATGAAAGCCCCGATAGTAGGGCTATGAGAAGGAACCTGGGTCATAAGGTTACTTCGAGATGAAAGCCTGGATAGTAGGGCTGTGATAAGGAACCTGGATAATAGGGTTACTTCGAGATGAAAGTGTAGATTAGTTGACCCGTTTGGTTTAGTGAACTGAGTTTCCGTTAGTTGTCTGCAAACGTGACCTGTATAACTGCTAGATTTGTTGAAAGCTAATTGTCTTTCCTGAAAAGATAACACGGTTAATTATGTGCGATGAATGAAATGCATGGTGGAATGATGTTCTCAAAATAAATGAGATACTTCTGTATATGATATGTATGCGCATTTCATGATGTATGTTCACGAAATGCTATCGGAGTATGCCCGCGTCTGAGAAAATAAATCCCTGACTGTTGCTGGAGATTTATAAATATTGTGTCAGGAAGAGATTCTGCTTGAGAATAAACTCCGCGGGGAACAAACTTAGAAAATGAATTTTTGTAGCTGAAGTGATTAACTCTATCGGGGATTGAGCCTCTATATCCAGAGAAATAAACTTTGCTTGGGGGATGAAATTTACTGACTCGCCCGTGATTAAGAAATTTGATTGGAGGACATAGCTGCCAGGTTTCAGAATGACCCTGGCTGGGGAGGTTAAGTCCTATCTCGGGAAATCTAACATCAATGCTTTGAATACGTTTTCTCTGTGGGGAGTGTATGTACCAATAATTATGTTCCAAAGCTGGATCAATCCCGGTACCTGCTGGGCGGAGTAACTGTCAGGTTTGGCACTTCTTGTTTTTTGCCCCTATTTCTAGAATTACGAGTAGTTATCCTTGTTTCTTATGTAAATATTTATGAGAAACAATCATTTTCAAATGCATATATAAAAAATAAGTCATTGGACGTTCTTGCAAAACAAAACAGAAAAAGAAACAACAGACTCGAATTTTCTTGTGAAAATGATTTGTATTGATTTTTTGAAGTTGGCCTATAATAGGTGTTTTTGTACAAAGAGGCTGACGCTCTAGTAAGAAAACGCCGCTGAAAAAATGGAAGCTATACAAATTTATGTAAAAGAAAAAATAGCTATGTGAAATAACCCCATTGGGTTCCAACTCTTCTATTTCCTTTATATCTTCAAGCGTCTCATCACTTTGCTTCTTGGCCAAAAGTTGATTAGATTTATTGGCCCCGTCCGAGCTTGATAGTCAATACTGAAGTCTGGTTGCAAGATGATCCAATGAGACATAGTGGTATGCTTTATATCCCTAACTTTTTCCTGGACTTCCCTTTCGGGTTTTCGGTCCACCGGGATACCCTTTTTTGCCCAAGCCGCCCTTTCGGGTTTTCGACTTGCCGGGTGTACAGATTTTTCATTTTCATCCCTTATTTTTGCCCGAACCCTTTTGGTTCGCCGGGAAGCCCTTATTTTTTCCTAGGCCAGTCAACCTAGCGGGTCTTTTGATTAGGCGTAGTATGTTTTCATTACATTGACAGGGTGAGGAAGGTCGTCACCGTCCATGGTGGTTAGAATCATAGCTCCACCCGAGAAAATGTTCTTAACCACAAATGGTCCTTCGTACGTGGGGGTCCATTTACCCCTGGGATCACCTTGCGGTAGTATGATGCGTTTGATTACTAGATCCCCGAGTTGATATTCTTGACGCCTGACTTTCTTGTTAAAAGCCTTGATCATTCGCTTTTGATACGTCTGACCATGGCATATAGTAGTAAATCTCTTTTCATCGATTAGATTTAACTGATCAAGTATGGTTCAGATCCAGTCGTCTTTGTTCAAACCCGTATCCTTCATAATCCTGAGAGAAGGTATCTGGACTTCGATGGGTAGGACTGCCTCCATGCCATATACCAGAGAGTAGGGTGTTGCCCTTGTCGACGTCCGTGCTGAGGTACGGTACCCATGAAGAGAAAATGGTAACATCTCATGCCAATCTTTGTATGTCATCGTCATCTTCTGTACAATATTCTTGATTTTCTTGTTATCTTCTTCAATAGCACCATTCATCTTTGGCCGGTAGGGAGAAGAATTATGTTGTATCTTGAACTGTTTACAGAGCTCGGTGATCATTGTGTTGTTGAGATTCGTACCGTTGTCAGTAATATTTCATATATTTTTGTGAGTGCATATTTTGAACTTGAGGGCTGAAGATAAATTTTAGGGAATTGCATCCTCTTCAAAATGAGCCTTGGATGGAAAATTTCCGATAAAGTATGAGGAAGTTATGCTTGGTCAAAGTTTGGTTGACTTTTCCTAAGAAACCCTAATTTAGCAACTTTTGGGTTTTGATGAATTTAGGGAATTCCTTGAGGAATCATGATCAAACCTTGATCAAATGATGCATATAACTTCAAAATGTTGATGTTGACCAAAAATCTTGAAGTTTGACTGTATGTGGACCACTGTTGACTTTTGACCTAATATAGTCGATTCTCAAGCATCTGAGCAATTGACTGAGAAAACTTCTTGTGCAAGGCTTGAAATTTGACATGGATGGTCTTGAGAACATATTAGGACCATGGAGAGCATATGAGGTGTTTGGAGTTCACCCATCTTGATGAAAATGGAAACCCTTGTTTGAGGTACATTGTCTTAGGAGGGAGTTTGTCTGGTCAACTCTTGGGCATCCCTGAGAAAGTTGAGGATCTCAATGGGCATATGTTAAGTAAAATGAGAGGGAAAATTTTGGGGTACAACAACTGCCCTTATTCAATCTTCTTAAACCTGAGGATGTTGATTGGCTTATCTTCCTTTCTTGATCTGGAGGTGGAAGATGATTGAACACTAGAGTGCCCAGAAATTTGCACTCGTATGAAGTGATACTTGATTTGGTGATATCAGGAATGGGCTTGTAGATGCCATTTGGAAGTTGACGAAGAAACTTCGGGGATGGGCTTAAAGATGCCATCCAAGATGTGACGGAGAATCGTCAGAGATGGGCTTAAAGATGCCATCTAGAGGATGTTGATTTCCTGAGATATTCCTTTGATGAGAATTCTTGTTCCTATCATTAAAGAGGAATCTGCTGAGGAATGTTGGTATCTGTCTTGGGAGAAATATAATTTTAGGAGCTTCAGTTGTCTGTTACTCTACTGGGGAAATAACTCCTGCTTGAGGAAGCGGAAGTTAACTGCATATCTGGTCAGGGTACAGGTTGCACAGTGGCTTAACGGGGAAAGGTAAAATCGACCGAAACTGGTCGGGTCCAGGATTTACAGTGTTGTGAACTATTGTCTGGAGATAAGAGAGAAGAAACGTGGATGGTAAGGTTATGAGAAGGAACCTGGGTAGTAGGGTTACTTTGATATGAAAGCCTGGATAGTAGGGCTATGAGAAGGAACCTGTATAGTAGGGTTACTTCAAAATGAAAGCCTGGATAATAGGGCTATGAGAAGGAACCTGGATAATAGGGTTACTTTGAAATGAACGCCTAGATAGTAGGGCTGTGAAAAAGAGCCTGGATAGTAGGGTTACTTCGAAATGAAAGCCTAGGTAGTAGGGCTATGAGAAGGAACCTGGATAGTAGGGTTACTTCGAAATGAAAGCCTGGATAGTAGGGATTGAGAAGGAACCTTGATAGTAGGGTTGCTTTAAAATGAAAGCCTAGATAGTAGAGCTTTGAGAAGGAACCTGGATAGTAGGGCTACTTCGAAATGAAAGCCATGATAGAAGGGCTATGAGAAGGAACCTGGGTAGTAGGGTTACATCGAAATAAACGTCTGGATAGTAGGTCTATGAGAAGGAACCTGGATAGTAGGGTTACTTCGAAATGAAAGCCTGGATAGTAGGGCTATGAGAAGGAACCTATATAGTAGGGTTACTTCGAAATGAAAGCCTGGATAGTAGGGCTATGAGAAGGAACCTGGATAGTAGGGTTACTTCGAGATGAAAGTCTGGATAGTAGGGTTATGAGAAGGAACCTGGATAGTAGGGTTACTTCGAAATGAAAGCATGGATATTAGGGATGTGAGAAGGAACCTGGATAGTAGGGTTACTTCGATATGAAAGCCTGGATAGTAGGGCTATGAGAAGGACCCTGGATAGTAGGGTTACTTCTAAATGAAAGCCTGGATAGTAGGGCTTTGAGAAGGAACCTGAATAGTAGGGTTACTTTTAAATGAAAGCCTGGACAATAGGGCTATGAGAAGGAACCTGGGTAGTAGGGTTACTTCGAAATGAAAGCCTGGATAGTAGGGCTATGAGAAGGAACCTGGATAGTAGGGTTACTTCGAAATGAAAGCTTGGATAGTAGGGCTATAAGAAGGAACCTGGATAGTAGGGTTACTTCGAAATGTAAGCCTGGATAGTAGGGTTATGAGAAGGAACCTGCATAGTAGGGTTACTTCGAGATGAAAGCCTGGATAGTAAGGCTCTGAGAAGGAACCTGGATAGTAGGGTCACTTCGAAATGAAAGCCTGGATAGTAGGGCTGTGAGAAGGAACTTGGATAGTAGGGTTACTTCGAAATGAAAGCCTGGATAGTAGGGCTATGAGAAGGAACCTGGATAGTAGGGTTACTTCGAAATGAAAGCCTGAATAGTAGGGCTGTGAGAAGGAACCTGGATAATAGGGTTACTTCGAAATGAAAGCCTGGATAGTAGGGTTACTTCGAAATGAAAGCCTGGATAGTAGGGCTATGAGAAGGAACCTGGATAGTAGGGTTACTTAGAAATGAAAGCCTGGATAGTAGGGCTATAAGAAGGAACCTAGATAGTAGGGTTACTTCGAAATGAAAGCCTGGATAGTAGGGCTATGAGAAGGAACTTGGGTAGTATGGTTACTTCAAAATGAAAGCCTGGATAGTAGGGCTATGAGAAGGAACCTGGGTAGAGGGTTACTTCCAAATGAAAGCCTAGATAGTAGGTTTTGTAACCCAAAATTTTCCCTTTCATTTTTATCAAGATTTTTCCTCACAAGACTCTTTGGACTCCTGATAGGATTAGGGTTTGTTCTGCTCAAGACATCTCCTTGCACTGATGACCTGAAATTAGGGTTTGAGTTTGCACATGGATTTTTGGACTTCCAATGCCTAATGTGACTTTAATACTTCATGTTGGACCTATAAGATTGCCCATACCAAGTTTCAAGCCTTGAATCAAATTTTTGCCCAGTCATTTGGACAGTTGACCTAGAAATCAGCTGTATTGGGGGAAAAGTCAACTATGACCAATTTACAGTCAAACCTCATATTTTTTATCCACATAAACATTATAGACTCATATGAACCATTTGATCAAGCTTGGACCACAAATCCTAAAGAAATTTGATCAGATCATCAAAAGGGCAAAATGGTCATTTTTAGGGTTTTGACTGTAGAAGGGCAATTTCTGATTTTTCACCTGGCCAATGGAAAATTGGGTTCAAGAATGGACTCAAGGACTCAATTGCATCATCTTGACCTAATCACAAGGTTCAAAAGATCTCAAATGCATTGGATTGACAGATGAATTTTCGAGTCAACTGATCAAAAATCAATTGTACACTGAAAAGTCAAACTTTGACTTTTTGGTCAAAATCAAGTGCCAAGGGTCATTTTTCATCAACATGTGTCAAAAAATGAAACTTGTTCACCAAGAAACCTAATTTTGAAAATTAGGGTTTAAAATGGTAAATTTTTATAACTTAGAAATTTTCTAAGTTATGAAAATTTCTTATTTTTCCCAACTTTTCCCAACTTTTTCACCATGATGAAATTGGATTCAAAGAAAACTTCCAACATGAAAGTTTTAGTCCTCTACAGAATCTACAACGTTTATTCACAAAGTTTTCCCAAAAGATGCTTGGATCTCAAGTTATGATTTTGTGAACAAGGGTCCATGAAACTTTTAACTTGGTGAAATTTTACCCTAGTTTAGGCAGGATTTTGACCTATCTTCATGGCAATTTTTCAAATAGTTCCAAGTGGAATCTCAAAATTCATTTCAAATATGGATTGTAGATCATGTTACAAGCTTTCCAAAATGTCCAAAAACTCTCCAAAATCATTTGTTGTTAGGGAGAATCGAAATTTTGAAAATGGGAAATCATCACTTTTGGCCAAGGCATTTTACACCATGCTACAAGTTGCAAATTCTGTCCAACCATGCGTGTACTTGGTTTACAGGTCCTTAAACCATTCCACACTGATAAATTAAATGCAAACACATTGGTTAGAGGCATTTTTCTTATCTATGAAGCATTATACAAAAGATTAATCCATTTTTGGCAAAAAGTTAACAATGCCATTTACATAAAGCATGCTTTATGTCAAATTGTGTATCTTGAGCCATGGATATGATTTCTTTATGCAAACAAAGTTCACTAATATCAGGCATTTGGTACCAACTATGTGCAGACCCTAAGCTAGATGGTACAAGCCTTTGCATTGTCAATTCCAACTTTTGCTTCAAAAACAAGAAACCTTGCAAAAGGTCAACGACTTTTGTATCTGTTAAAACCAAAGTTTGTAAAAATTTGAAACAAGTTTCTCACATTACACACGAGCTAACAAGTCCTCAAACCCTCCAAAACACCAAAACCCAAGTTCTTGCAAAAACAGGGCCAGTTCTGCAGTTTCACTTCCATCTTCACATTGCCTCGTGTGTTTTGCCTCTAACCTCTTCCAACACACTCCATACAACATACCTAAGCTATCCCAACCATTCCCAAGTCACTGTAACTCCATTTACACACTTCACCATTTTCAAATTCTGACTTTGCAGGTTGAGTTCTACAAGAATATTCAAGTTATTTCAAAGCAGGCTAAGCATTGGGAAAGCTCAAAGGAACTTCAAGCAAGCTCACAAGTATCTCAGGCCTCACTCACAACCCCTACATTGCCATTCTCGAGCTTGACTGAAACAGGTAAATTTCAAACTTCTATCTCTCTATTTAGGAATTATTAGGCTTAGGTTTGTGAATAAAAAATGTAGTCCTCATTGCCCTTGAGTTGTACATATGCATAGAATTCATTTATGTTAACTGAGCTAGGAGTATTTGATAGTTGAACTTTCTGAAAAAACTAGGTCAAGATTTAGGGCCAGAGAAATTCTCTCTGGTCTTTGAGAGTTATATTAAGTTTTTTATATGGTTAGAATCGTGTGATCAAGAGCTATAACTTTCATGTTGCAAGTTTTTGTTTTTAAGCATAAATGCAGGAGATACGAATATTGAACAAGGGCGCGCGTTTTCTTGCTGTCTCAAGGACAGGGATGAAGGAATCTGGGCTGGGCCTGATTTTGGCTGCTTTTTGCACCCCCCTGCTTGCTCTTTGCACCCCCTTGGCCCATTGTTTTTATGTTTTCATATTTTCCCTTTCTATTTTCATTTCTGACTTTTATTATTTTTTCTAAATATAAAAAAAAATCACTAAAAATATTTTCTTAAATTTTCACATTTTATTTTATTATTTTTATTATTTTTTGGACATAGAAATAATTACTATAATAATATACTTTTATTTTCTTAAATAAAAACTTGTAAATATTATAAAAATATTATATATATATATATATATATATATTTTTTTTTTTTTATTTATACACTTAAATAATATTTTTATCACATATTTTATTTTTCAATATTTTTGTTAATATATTTATTTATTTTCTTTGTACATAAATGAATTTATATATATATATATATATATATATATATATATATATATATATATATATATATATATATATATATATATATATATATATATATATATATATATATATATATATATATATATATATATATATATATATATATATATATATATATATATATATATATATATATATATATATATATATATATATATATATATATATATATATATATATATATATATATATATATATATATATATATATATATATATATATATATATATATATATATATTCTTAAAACAAAAACTAGGGTTTCCACCCTTAATAAAAATAATAATTTATTTTCTTATATTTTTTAGGACATTAAATAATTTATTTTACATAAAAATAATACAAAAAAGAATTTTTGCATATTTATATTTAATTGCATATTTAAATAATTGCCCATTTATTTATTTTTACAAAATAATTCAATATGGTTGTAATAATTTTAGGGTTTTATTTTATGCAATATCCCCCCTATTCAAACTTGTATCCCCCTCCCAATATCAATGTTGTAATAGTCGTAGATTTACCTTTTACGCATTTTATTGCTTTCAAATATGCATGGTAGTAAGATTAGGGTTTGTATGACAACCAAAATCAAAACAAATAGCTTGACCTAATACAAGATAAAAATGCATGAAAATTAACAACACAATGCACACAAGCATCCCTAGGGTTCCATCCACTTGTTTCCTTAAAAATGGCCATGGTATGCATGTTAGGTATCTTGGCAAAACAAAACAAAACAAAAGATCATAGTCCCTCGATGACGCTATCTTGGTTGCCTATACAAAAATGATCTAGTCCCTCAAAAACTTGCTAAGATACTTGGCAATATTGTTATCATGGCCATACGATGACCCACGCCTATCCCATTTAACATCCAAATACAAGGTTGTTTACCAAATACAATGGTAAAACAACATTGTCAAAGGGTTAAAAATATGTAGGAAAGATCTTTGAGTAGGGTAGAAAACTCCTAGTTACTTTATCAAACTTGCAAACATCCTTGCTAATTTCAAAACACACACAATTTCAAAACATTTCCCAAAAACAACTTTCAAACATTGAAACATTTTTTTCCAAAAGACAAACACCTTTGTATACATTCAAACAAGAATTATTACAAAGGTTGCCTAGACAAAGGCCTCTTTTCAAAATATTTTCAAAACCACACAAAGCACCATTTCAAACAATTGAAAAGCAAAAGCAAGTGATCTAAACAAGTAACTAAGAGCCCATGGAAAACCATGGATGAAAAGGGTGCTAGCACCTTCCCTTTTCATAATCTACCCCCTGAACCCAAGAAAACATCTCAAAGGTCTTTCCTGTGCTTTTTGACCTTTCCTTTGGATAAAATAAAAAGTCGGTGGCGACTCTTGCTAAACCGAAACATTTGCGACCACAAGCGCAAAACCTCAAGTCAGTTCTCCCACCGTATCACAGAACTGGCGACTATGCTGGGGAACATTCCTAAAAGTGGGGTTACCTTAGGGTTTAGATCACCTTTACATGCTTACCTTGTTTGCTTTGTTTGCTTCACATTTGGTTCTATTGTTTGGGTTTGAATCCTCTACCCGGATTTGGGAAACATTCATAGGTAAATAGCAATACATTGTGGAAACTGTACGGGGTATACCGACATGGTTGAAGCAATAGCTATATTAGGGCGACATATTTGTGGGTATCGCTAGCCTTTGAGTCAATCAAAGAGAATACGGGGCCACTGAGTGATGTCATGAAGCACTAATGGACTTTTAGAACCTTTACTTGACCATCTTGGCCTTTTTAGGGGTAGTGAGATGACCGGCTTTGGTGCAGTACAAAGTTGGTAGATCCTCGATACTACACTCATTGAGGGTTGTTTTCTTGGAATATTTCGGTCGCCAGTAAAGTGGCTAAACTGAAACAATGAACACAGAAAATAATCCAGTGATATTGAGCTCCTTAGAACCCGGTTACTATTTATAGGACAGGTTGAGCCAACTAAACTTCAAGAGGGTACTTACCTATGAAACCTCATGTAAGCCTGAACTAGGAACTTGTGTTATTTGTTTGTACATATACTTGTGCATACATCATGGACATCATGAAGCATCATTTGCATCCACTAACCATTTCAAGGATTTTGGATCTTCATCTTTGTTCATATTTTGTAGATTATGGAATCACTCCGCAAGAAAACAATCCAAGTCAACCTTGTGAGAATTCCTCCTCAACTCAAGGAGCTTGCTTCCAAGATTCCAGAGTATTCTCCATTCACTGAAAGACATGGTAGACTTCTCAACTTGGTCAACTCCAACATTGAAGAAGACATGGTGAAAGTTCTCTTCCAGTTCTTTGACACCCTACACCACTGCTTCACATTTCCTGACTACCAGTTAGTGCCTACTTTGGAGGAATTTTCTCAAATCCTGAGGATTCCTATTCTCCATCAACTACCCTACAACGGTACGGAAAGATATCCAAAGCCTGAAGATGTTGCACAAGCCTTACACTTGCAACCATCTGACATCAAAGGTCATTGGGAAACCAGAAGTGGTGTCAAGGGTTTCTTGGCGAAGTTCCTGTTTGAGAAAGCTCAAGAATGCTGGAATTCCTTGGATTTACAAGCTTTTGAGGAGATTGTGGCTCTTCTCATCTATGGGTTGGTCTTGTTCCCAAACCTTGACCAGCTTATAAATGTCAATGCTGTCAAAATCTTCATGGCTCGCAACCTGGTGCCTACATTGCTTGGGGATATCCTCCACTCATTTCACAATCGAACAATTAGGAAAAGAGGTGTTCTCATGTGTTGTACTCCTCTTATAGCAAGGTGGTTTATTTCTCACCTTCCCCAGTCAGTCTTGAAGAATGAGCAAGGCTTGAGGTGGTCACAACGATTGATGACTCTTACACATTCAGATGTTCATTGGTGTTCTCGGTCCAGAGAAAATGTCATCATCATTGATCGTTGTGGAGAATTCCCTAATGTCCCTCTACTTGGCATTAGGGGAGGCATTACCTAAAACCCCTGCTTAGCTCTGAGATAGTTTGGGCATGCCCGAAGGGATGACCCACATGACATGCTGATTCCAGACTTGGTTTTTGACTTCAACAATGACGCTCAAGGACTTCGACAAAGGTTTATCCGAGCTTGGAGGATGCCCAACAAGGTGGACAGTAAGACCTTGGGACACAAGAATTCCATCCCCCTTGAGCCTTACCTCAAGTGGGTACGAACCCGCGTCCAAAGTCTTATGATGCCTTACCCCTACATTCTGCCTGTGATCAAAGAGCCTGTTATGGAAGCAGAGGTTCCATACACCCTCCTACATCCTGACATGCCAACATAACTAGAAGATTTGCAAAGGAGTTGGATACAGCTCAAGGGAGAACACGATACTTTTGAAGCCCAATTCTACGCCAGTGAGAAGAAGGTTTTAGAACTTACTCGTCAACTTCACGAAGAGCAGACTCTCAACACCTACATTGCACCAAAGAGGATGCGCAATGTCTTTTTACATTAGAATTTTGTATTTATTTTGCCCATGGGGTATTTATGTACTAACAAGTTCTATCTTATTAATATGACGTGTGTTCCTTTTTGTTTAAAACAAATTTGAATTTATGAATCCTTGAATGCATTACATGAATACATACCATTCATCATATGCATAAACAGGTCTTCACACCAGGTTTCCTTATCTCTCTGTTGTTTATTTCAGCAAAATGGATATAGAGCAGACGATCAAAGACTTACAAGCGCAGAATTCATAGTTCCAATAACTACTCATGACCTTGGCTAAGGGTCAGGAGGATCTCAAAACTCTACTGGAGAAGGAAAAGGAGAAAAAGAAAAAGAAGAGAGTTGGTGTGGCCACTTTGGGTAGAAGATTTGAAGTTCAAGCTAGAAGGGTCATGGATTTCCCCTCAACATCTGACGAAGGCATAGGAAAAGGTAAAGGAACTGCAGTGCAATCTGAGTCTGAGGAAGAACAGGAAGAAGAGGATGAAGATTATTCTGAGCAGCAGTATCCACCTGCAGATGACAAATACAAGAACTTAGAAGAACGTCTGGAAGCTATGGAGGTACAAAGAGTGCCTGGGCTGGACTTTGAGGAGCTAGGGTTGGTTGCTGGAATTGTTATTCCCCCTAAGTTTAAGGTGCCTCTTTTTTCTAAATACGATGGGTTGTCTTGCCCAAAGATGCACTTACAGTCTTATGTTAGAAAAATCCAACCACATTCTTCTGACAAGGAGTTGTGAGTTCATTTCTTCCAGGACAGTCTTTCGGGGACACAGTTAGATTGGTTTTACCAGCTAGAGAGGTCTGACGTGCATAATTGGGAGGATTTGGCTGCTGCCTTCTACAGACAATATAAATATAATGTGGACTTAGCACCAACCCATACTCAATTACAGAGTATGGGCATGGTCTCAAATGAAGGTTTCAAGGAGTATGTTCAGAAATGAAGAGACTTGGCTGGAAGGGTGCAGCCACCATTGTCTGAAAGAGAGCTTGTGGATATGTTTTTAGGGACCCTGTCAGGTCCATTCTTTAATCACTTGATCGGAAGTTCGTCTGTGGGGTTCACCGAGTTAATTATGACTGGTGAAAGAGTTGAAGCCAGAATCAAGAGCGGGAAAATTCAAAAGGATGCATCTGCTTCCGCTGCCATCAAAAAGACTTTTCTAGCAAAGAAAGAAGTCTCAATTGTCTACTCCCAAAGAAGTCAAGGAAGAGTTGAGTGCCGGCCAGCGGTGGGGGCCGTAATGATTCAGAAGTCCGCAGCTGATCAACCTCGAAATAGTCAACCCAGAACCAACCAAGCAAGGGTGGAAAGGCCGACACGGAAATTCACTCAGATAAACATGACTCCCGCTCAGGTTCTTCCCCATCTGTTGAAGTTAAACCTTACCAGTTTGAGAGAGGCCCCGAAGAATCCGAATACAACTTCTCCTTACTACCATGCCAATGCCAAATGTGCTTATCATTCAGACAGCCTGAGGCATGACACCAACCATTGTTGGGCCCTCAAGAATAAGATTCAGGATTTAATAGATGCTAAAGAAGTTGAATTCGACGCCCCTGAAAAGCCGAATGTGATCTCTGCTCCAATGCCAAAGCATGGCCACAATACCCATGCTGTTGAAGAGGATCTTTTTGTTGCTACTGTTGATGATTTGATGACTCCGCTACCGATAATCAAGCTGAATTTGTTGAAGGCTGGGATTTTCCCAGGTTGTGAAGAAGATTGCTACCTTTGTTCATCCTTACCAACCGACTGTCTGTTGTTGAAGTTAGGCATCCAACGCCTAATGGATAATCAAGAAATCCTTTTTGAGAAGACTCTTGTTACACCGACTCCTGTCAATGATGTTTCGATAATTACCATATCCGCCAATCTTTCCAAGGTCTCCAAAATACCTGTTAAGATTACATCCGATCCAAAGATTGTACCTTTGAAGATAACCGTGCCGGGGCCTATCCCGTACAAGTCCAACAAATCAATATCGTGGAACTATGGGGGAGAGATCTTTTACCACGGTATTAAACAAATTGAATCAACTGAAGAGAGTTCTGATGAAGAGACTTCTGACATTGGAAACATTGCTGGAACGAGTAAAATCACCCGCAGTGGAAGAATTTTCTCTCTAGAGATTGCGCCCCCAAAGGCAATCTTCGGACCCTCAACCGCTCCTAAGGTTACTCCTGTACCGGTCAACATATCTGTGAGAACTCCAGTTATTGAAGAAGTTGTGACTCCTACGGTTGTACCCTCTGTTGTTGCTGATGATAGAGGGAAAGGGATCCAGGAAGCGCCCTTCAGGACGAGGGCTCAGCCTTTGGTCATCCCTGAGACCATTCAAAAAGAAATGGAAGAGATTTTGAAAATAATTAAGAAAAGCGGCTATGATGTTGTGGAACAACTGGGGCAAACCCCCTCAAAAATCTCTATGCTGGCCCTGTTGCTCTGTTCTGAAGCTCATGCCAAAGCTTTGATCAGATTCTTGAAGACGGCCCACGTGCCTCAGGAAACCTCCGCGGACCAGTTCTAGGAATGTGTAGCTAGCCTAACAGCAGACAATGGTCTTGGGTTCTCCGATGCCGATTTAACATCTAAGGGGAGAAAGCATAATGATGCCTTACATGTTTCAGTGGAATGCAGAGGGACTACTCTAGCTCATGTTCTGGTTGATACTGGGTCGTCTTTAAATGTCTTTCCAAAGAAAGCATTGGACAGATTGGACTGTGAAGGTTTCACCCTGAAGACCAGCAATATCATTGTCAGAGCCTTTGATGGTTCTAAAAGGATGGTTCATGGGGAGGTGGACATCCTGATTAAAGTGGGAACTGAAACCTTCAACTTTACATTCTACGTGATGGAAATCCGTCCCTCCTATTCTTGCTTGTTGGGAAGACCTTGGATTCATCATGCTGGAGCCGTCACTTCTACTCTACATCAGAAACTCAAGTACCCTGTCAAGGGGAAAATTATGGCAGTTCACGGCGAAGAGGAATACATGATAAGCCATCTTAATTCTTTCCGCTATGTGGAATTGGATGTTGAATTCATCGAAACCCCCTTTCAGCACTTCGAGGAAGTTTCTAAAGAAATTGCAGCAACCAAGACAGTGTCTTCTGTACCCATGATTACCAAACCTGTGTCTCGGATATCGTCACTCAAAGATGCAAAGGCTGTGATTGAAGAAGGAGGAATCACAATCTGGGGACAGCTGCCCTATTTTCCTTTCAAGTCTAATAAATTCGGCTTGGGTTTCACTGCTTCTGCTCAAAAGGCCGTGCGCCGCTCCTGGGCTGGAGGGCCACCAGTGAGGATCACCCATCATGGAGTCAGTGCTTTGGAGGATGGTGAAGAGGAGAGCAATCTGGAAGACTGGATTTTCCCTACCGTTGAAGGAGGATTGTGCAATTGGGAGGAAAATGATTTTATTCCCATTACTTTCATCAATCAGTAATTTATCTTTCAAACATTTCTATTGGTTTGTAATAATTCTTAAACAATTCGTACACTTTTAACCTTGTGCCTTACCCGAGGTACATAGGTCCATTTGTAAGGGTTTGATTTTTCATCTTCATATGCCATTTTAATGAATCATGGACGTTTTCACATATAAACTTTGTGTTCATTTTCTTTCTTTTTACATTTTATTTGTTTAAAGGTGGCTATCCCTTACACACATCCACACTCACTAATGAAGGTACCCATCCATTCCGGATTCCAGGGGTAACAATTCTGCTATGGCCTTCAGTGACTCTGAAGATCTGGTCTACCATGCCGAATACGAAGGTGATGAAGACTGTGAAGTGCCTGGAGAATTGGCTAGACTGCTACAACAGGAAGAAAGGGCTATTCTACCTCATGAGGAGTTGTTAGAGACAATCAACTTGGGAACAGAGGAAGACAGAAAATAAATTAGAGTGGGTGCCCACCTAGAGCCAAGTGTCAAAGAGCGTTTAGTTCAGCTGTTGAATGAATATGTTGAGATCTTCGTCTGGTCCTATGAAGACATGCAGGGACTTGATACATATATTGTAGTTCACCGTCTCCCTACAAGAGAAGACTGTCCACCAATTAAACAGAAAGTTCATCGCATGAGGCCCGACATGTTTGAAAAGATCAAAGCAGAAGTTATGAAGCAGTTCAATGCTGGATTTCTTGCTGTTACCTCCTATCCATAATGGGTTGCTAACATTGTTCCCGTGCCTAAAAAGGACGGAAAAGTCAGAATGTGCATGGATTAAAGAGACTTAAACAGGGCTGCCCTAAAGATGACTTTCCACTACGGCACATTGACATCTTGGTTGACAACACAACTCAACACAAGGTATTTTCTTTCATGGACGGATTTTCGGGGTACAACCAGATCAAAATGGCCCTTGAAGACATGGAGAAAACTACTTTTGTTACACAATAGGGTACGTTCTGCTATAAAGTGATGTCATTCAGACTGAAGAATGCCGAGGCAACCTATCAATGCGCCATGGTGGCTTTGTTTCATGATATTATACATCATGAGATAGAGGTTTACGTAGACGACATGATAGCCCGATCACAAACGGAAGAAGAACACCTCGACCATTTGCACAAGCTAATTGTCAGGTTGAAAGAGTACAAGCTCAGACTGAACCCTAATAAGTGCACTTTCGGAGTCAGGTCCGGTAAACTCTTGGGTTTCATTGTCAGTAATAAAGGCATCGAGGTTGATCCTGCCAAAGTCAAAGCTATACAAGAAATTCCTGCCCCTTGCACTGAGAAGGAGGTTAGAGGTTTCTTGGGACGCCTAAACTACATTGCAAGGTTCATTTCTCACCTAACATCTACCTGTGAGCCAATCTTCAAACTGTTGAAGAAAGATCAGGTGGTTGAATGGAACGATGACTGTCAAGTTGCTTTTGATAAAATCAAGGAGTATTTTCTAGAACCTCCTATCTTGATGCCTCCCGTCGAAGGAAGACCGCTAATCATGTATCTGACTGTTTTGGATAATTCAATAGGGTGCGTACTGGGCCAACATGACGAGTCTGGCCAAAAAGAGCATTCCATTTATTACCTTAGAAAAAAGTTTACCGACTGTGAGACCCGATCAAGTATATGTTGACTCATACCACTCTACTGATATCTATCATGGATCCGATCAAGTACATCTTTGAAAAGCAGGCTTTATCTGGAAGAATATCTAGGTGGCAGATGATCCTGACCGAATAAGATATACAGTACACGACCCAAAAATCTATAAAGGGAAGTGCACTAGCTGACCATCTAGCTCATCAGGCTGTCGAAGATTACCAATTCATGAAGTTTGACTTCCCCAATGAAGACATTATGACTTTAGACAACATTGAAGATAACAGACCATATGGCGGACCTGAACAAGGATCCCGATGGACCCTGTACTTTGATGGTGCTTCCAATGCACTTGGAAACGGCATCGGTGTTGTGCTCATCTCACCATAGGGTTGCCATACACCTTTCACTGCTAGACTTTGCTTCAGCTGCACCAACAACATGGCCGAGTATGAAGCTTGTTTCTTTGGTCTTAAGGCTGCAATTGACTTGGGAATCTAATCTTTGGTTGTGTTTGGAGACTCAACTTTGGTCATCAGTCAGATCAAAGGAGAGTGGGATACTAAACATCCCAACCTCATACCATACAAAGAACATGTCCTGACGTTGCTAACTCATTTCGAGCAGATTACCTTCGAGCACTTCCTGCGAGAAGAAAATCATCTAGCAGATGCTCTAGCTACAATGTCATCTATGTTTAAACTTAACTGGGATAATGAGGCTCCCCAAATCACTATCGAGCGAATGGATGAACCTGCACATTGTCACGAGATTAATACCAAAGAAGTAGTGGACCAACGTTGGTTTCACGAAGTCAAAAGGTATCTCGAGGCGCAAGAATATCCTGAAGGAGCTTCAGTCAACGACAAAAATTTCTTGAGGAGATTCTCTGCCAAGTTCTTCCTGAGCAATGGTCTCCTATACAAGCGCAATCATGATTGCATTCTACTTTGTTGTGTGGACAAGATTGAAGCTGAGCAGATCATGGTTGAACTGCATAATGGTACCTTTGGCACCCATTCGAGCGGTCATACGATGGCTAAGAAGATTCTACGGGCAAGCTACTACTGGTCTACCATGGAAGCTGATTGTCATCAACATTCCCGTACTTGTCACAAATGCCAAATCTATGCAGACAAGGTACATATACCTCCAATTCCTCTCAATGTCTTAACATCTTCTTGGCCATTCGCTATGTGTGGAATCGACATGATTGGAGAGATCAAGCCTACAACATCCAATGGACACCGCTTCATCCTGGTGGCAATGGATTACTTTACCAAGTGGGTCGAAGCAGCTTCCTTCGCCTCTGTTACAAAGAATGTGGTGGCCCGCTTCATCAAGCAGAACCTCATTTGCCTATCCGGTATCCCCGACAGGATCATCACTGACAACAGTACAAAACCTGAACAATACTATGATCACCGCTTTGTGCGAACAGTTCCAGATTCAACATCACAATTTATCTCCCTATCGGCCAAAGATGAATGGTGATGTCGAAGCGGCAAACAAAAACATCAAGAAGATCATTCAAAAGATTACATTCACCTACAAGGACTGGCATGATATGTTATCGTTTTCTCTGCACGGGTATCGTACCACGGCACATACATCAATTGGGGCAACACCCTATACTTTGGTATATGGCATGGAAGTTGTTTTGCCTATCGAGGTTCAGATTCCCTCCTTGAGAATCATGAAGGATGCTGGTTTGAGTGAAGACGATTGGATTCAGACCCGGCTTGATCAACTTAACTTGATTGACGAAAAGCGACTTACTGCTATTTTCCACGGTCAGACGTATCAAAAACAGATGATCAAGGCTTTCAACAAGAAAGTCAGGCGCCAGGAATATCAAGTCGGTGATCTTGTAATCAAGCAGATCATCTTTCCGCAAAGTGATCCCAGGGGCAAATGGACTCCTACTTACGAAGGACCATTTGTGATCAAAAACATCTTTTCTGGTGGGGAAATGATATTAACCACCATGGACGGCGATGATCTGCTGCACCCTGCGAATGCAGACATAGTCAAAAGATACTACGCATAAACGACCCGACAAGTTGAAAACCCAAAAGGGCGACTTGGGAAAAAATAGGCATCCCGGTGAATCGAAAACCCGAAAGGATGGTTCAGGCAAAAGTTAGGGATAAACAAAAAAAAATTATACACCCGGCAAGTTGAAAACTCGACAGGGCGACTTGGGAAAAAAAGGGTTTCTTGGTGGATCGAAAGCCCGAAAGGGTGGTCCAGGCAAAAGTTAGGGAATTAAAGCGTATGACTATGTCTCGTCGGATCACTTTAAGGATAATCTCTTCACAAACAAGCTCCGGGCTTCTGATTAACTCAATCATCTTCGAACGAAGCAATGAATGGGCAAGATATTCAAAGTTACGAAGGCTATAGCAGAATGGGAACCCCATGGAATTTTCACACATAGTCATCTTTCTTTGTATAAATTTTTCTCATTTTTTTATGGAAACATTCTCTTACTAGGATGTTTGTCTCCTTTGTACAAAATACTTACACAAAGTTAATACAAAGATACTTCAAAGTGCAGAAAACTATTTGCTCTTCTTCTTTTTTTACACTTGTGTTTTATTTGAAAACGTCCAATGATTTATTAAATGAGCATATGCATTTGAATATAATCACTGTTTACAAATAAACAAAATGAGGAAGTATAATTACTGACAGGTTGAAAGTATAGGAAAACGTCTTTAGGCTATTCCAAGAGAAATCCCCTGCAGTACATCATCTAGGTCCCCAGCAGAGTTAAATTTTGAAATCCCCAACAGAGTTAAGTTTTCAAACTCCCAATCCCCAGCGGAGCCAAAAACTTTGAATTACAGACCCTCAGTGAAGATGAAACTTTCAATCCCCAGCGGAGTCCAAAACTTCAACCTTTAAACCCAGGAGGAAAACCATCCAGTTTCCTCCAATTCCCCAAAGAGTCGTCTTGAAACCAGATAATTCCCCTGCAAGTTATCTTAGAACCTGATAATTTCCCAGCAAGTTGCTTTGAAGATTGACAGCTAACCAGACGACAGCTTCGGATAACTCCCCAGTAGATTGGCATACAACCCAAACTCTTGAAAACTCTCCAGTAGTATAGCTATTCCCCACAGAGTTTTTTTACTACTCTCCAACATAATAAACTTTCTCCCCACAGAGTTATTCTTATTTCCCAGCAGATTGAAGATTCTCAATCCCTAGACACAATCATCAAGGTTCTCGGGACTCCCCAAACAGGTTTCTCAAGCAGCACTCGGCATTATTCTTACAACAGAACGATTATCATATTCCAACTCTAAAGACTTGAAGGATCCCTATATCCCCAGCAAAGTCGTGAAGTATTCCCACATCCCCACAGAAGTTGACAAAGGTTTTGAATCTCCAACAGCAGTCTAGGATTTAGAACCCCCAACAGCAGTCAAAGATTTTATTATCTCCAGCTATCTAGGATTTATTTTCCTCAGCAAGACAACTAATCAGCTTGCATGCGCATACATTACATTCATATATCATAAACATTGATAAAACACATTTACTGCATCATACATTTCATGCAACATAACTTTGTGTTTCAGCTAACATTTTACCTTTTTCAGGATAGAATTAACAGCTATTTTTAACAAATATTCAAAGCTCAAGTACAGCTTAGAGATGCTCCAGACACAAATGTTATTCTATTGCTTATTCAAATCAATGCTCAGATTCATGTTCCAGTTCAAATTATGAAGCCCGGATTCGACCGGATAATATCTTGATCATACTGAAGCCCGAAGATCGACCGGAAAATAGTTGAATCCCTAGCAAACAATGTAAAGCCTGGAATCGACCAAACAACAGTATAAAACACCATGAAGTCTAGAATCGACCAGCTTGTGGTACACCTTAAATTCAAGCTATGATGCTCGGGTTCGACCGCATAGTATCTTGATCTCTACAAAACACTGTGAAGCCTGGACTTTGACCAGATAACAATGAGGTACACTGTGAAACTTGGATTTCAACCAAAAAAAGCAGTTTAATCGGCCGATTACTTTGAAGCCCGGATTCAACTGGATATTAGTAGGCCCCAAAATCAAAGGGAAGCTCGGAGGCGACCAGATAACCATTTGATTTTCTTCTGAAGCCTGGATTTTGACCAGATAGGAAGTAAGGTATCGTGAAGCCTGGATTTCGACCAGATAGTAATACAAGGCTGTGAAGCCTGTATTTTGACCAGATAACAGTTTAAGATACTGTGATGCTTGGATTTTGACCAAATAGCAGTTTACTTGGCTAATTACTAAGAAGCCCGAAATCGATCGGATATTAGTGTGCCTTAAATTCGAGTTGAAGCCCGTAGGCGACCAGATAACAATTTAATTCCTTCTAAAGCCTGGAGTACGACCAGATAAGAATTAAGAAATTGTGAAGCTTGGAGAGCGACCAGATAGAAAGTTTAATCTCATCCCCCCAGTAAGTACCATTGAAGCCTGGTGTCGACCAGATAGCAGTCGGTCTTATTTTCCTTAGCAAACACTGTAAAGCCTGGAGCACGACCAGATAGCAGTTCATTTTCACCTCTTCAACCGAGAGATGATTCCCCGATAGAATAACGGATGACTGAAGCTCTTAAGATTCTATTTCTACCACGATAGAGACCAGCATTCCCTGGCGTAGTCCTCCTCAACAACAGGTATACGGGCTCTCACAAAGGAATATCTTATGAGATCGAAACATTCTTGGATGGAATCTTTAAGCCCATGTCCAACAAGATTCAATCATCTCTAAATGGCATCTTTAAGCACATTCCCTCAACTATATTTTGACGAGTGCAAATTTACGGGCACTCTAGTGTCCAATCATCTTTTACCTTCGAGTCACAAACGACAAACTCGCCAATCTAACTCTTTAGGTTCAAGAAGATTGAACAGGGGCAGCTGTTGTACCCCAAAATTTTCCCTCTCATTTTTATCAAGATTTTTCCTCACAAGACTCTTTGGACTCCAGACAGGATTAGGGTTTGCTCTGCTCAAGACATCTCCTTGCACTGATGACCTGAAATTAGGGTTTGAGTTTGCACAGGTATTTTTGGACTTCCAATGCCTAATGTGACTTTCATACTTCATGTTGGACCTATAAGATTTCCCATACCAAGTTTCAAGCCTTGAATCAAATTTTTGCCCAGTCAATTGGACAGTTGACCTAAAAATCAGTTGTATTGGTGAAAAAGTCAACTGTGACCAATTTACAGTCAAACCTCATATTTTTTGATCCACATCAACATTATAGGCTCATATGAACCATTTGATCAAGTTTGGACCACAACTCCTCAAGAAATTTGATCAGATCATCAAAAGGGTAAAATGGTCATTTTTAGGGTTTTGACTGCAGAAGGGCAATTTCTGATTTTTCACCTAGCGAATGTCAAATTGGGTTCAAGCATGGATTCAAGGACTCAATGGAATCATCTTTACCTAATCACAAGGTTCAAAAGATCTCAAATGCATCGGATTGACAGATGAATTTTCCAGTCAACTGATCAAAAATCAACTATACACTGAAAAGTCAAACTTTGACTTTTTGGTCAAAATCAAGTACCAAGGGTCATTTTTCATCAAGATGTGTCAAAACATGAAACTTGTTCACCAAGAAACCTAATTTTGAAAATTAGGGTTTAAAATGGAAAATTTTCATAACTTAGAAATTTTCTAAGTTATGAAAATTTCTTATTTTTTCCCAACTTTTCCTAACTTTTTCACCGTGATGAAATTCGATTCAAAGAAAACTTCCAACATGAAAGTTGTAGTCCTATACAAAATCTACAACTTTGATTCACAAAGTTTTCCAAAAAGATTCTTGGATATCAAGTTATGATTTTGTGAACAAGGGTCCATGAAACTTTTAACTTAGTGAAATTTTGCCCTAGTTTAGGCAGGATTTTGACTTATCTTTATGGCAATTAATCACATAGTTCCAAGTGGAATATCAAAATTCATTTTAAATATGGATTGTAGAGCATGTTATAAGATTTCCAAAATGTCAAGGAACTCTCCAAAATCATTTGTGGTTAGGGAGAATTGAAAGTTTGAAAATGGGAAATCATCACTTTTGGCCAAGGCATTTTACACCATGCTACCAGTTGCAAATTCTGTACAACCATGCTTGTACTTGGTTTACAGGTCCTTAAACCCTTCCACACTCATAAATTAAATGCAAACACATTATTTAGAGGCTATGTTCTGATCTATGAAGCATTATACAAACGATTAATCCATTTTTGGCAAAAAGTTAACAATGCCATTTACATAAAGCATGCTTTATGTCAAATTGTGTATCTTGAGCCATGGACCTGATTTCTTTATGCAAACAAAGTTCACAAATATCAGGCATTTGGTACCAACTATGTGCAGACCCTAAGCTAGATGGTACAAGCCTTTGCACTGTCAATTCCAACTTTTGCTTCAAAAACAAGAAACCTTGCAAAAGGTCAACAACTCTTGTATCTGTTAAAACCAAAGTTTGTAAACATTTGAAACAAGGTTATCACATTACACTAAGCCAGAAACACGAGCTAGCAAGTCCTCAAACCCTCCAAAACACCAAAACCCAAGTTCTTGCAAAAACAGGGAAAGTTCTGCAGTTTCACTTCCATCTTCACATTGCCTCGTGCGTTTTGCCCCAAACCTCTTCCAAAACACTCCATACAACATACCTAAGTTATCCCAACCATTCCCAAGTCACTGTAAATGGAGTTACAGTGACTTGGGAATGGTTGGGATAACTTAGGTATGTTGTATGGAGTGTTTTGGAAGAGGTTTGGGGCAAAACGCACGAGGCAATGTGAAGATGGAAGTGAAACTGCAGAACTTTCCCTGTTTTTGCAAGAACTTGGGTTTTGGTGTTTTGGAGGGTTTGAGGACTTGCTAGCTCGTGTTTCTGGCTTAGTGTAATGTGAGAACCTTGTTTCAAATGTTTACAAACTTTGGTTTTAACAGATACAAGAGTTGTTGACCTTTTGCAAGGTTTCTTGTATTTGAAGCAAAAGTTGGAATTGACAATGCAGAGGCTTGTACCATCTAGCTTAGGGTCTGCACATAGTTGGTACCAAATGCCTGATATTTGTGAACTTTGTTTGCATAAAGAAATCAGGTCCATGGCTCAAGATACACAATTTGACATAAAGCATGCTTTATGTAAATGGCATTGTTAACTTTTTGCCAAAAATGGATTAATCGTTTGTATAATGCTTCATAGATCAGAACATAGCCTCTAAATAATGTGTTTGCATTTAATTTATGAGTGTGGAAGGGTTTAAGGACCTGTAAACCAAGTACAAGCATGGTTGGACAGAATTTGCAACTAGTAGCATGGTGTAAAATGCCTTGGCCAAAAGTGATGATTTCCCATTTTCAAACTTTCAATTCTCCCTAACCACAAATGATTTTGGAGAGTTCCTTGACATTTTGGAAATCTTATAACATGCTCTACAATCATATTTAAAATGCATTTTGATATTCCACTTTGAACTATGTGATTAATTGCCATGAAGATAAGTCAAAATCCTGCCTAAACTAGGGCAAAATTTCACTAAGTTAAAAGTTTCATGGACCATTGTTCACAAAATCATAACTTGATATCCAAGAATCTTTTTGGAAAACTTTGTGAATCAAAGTTGTAGATTTTGTATAGGACTACAACTTTCATGTTGGAAGTTTTCTTTGAATCGAATTTCATCACGGTGAAAAAGTTAGGAAAAGTTGGGAAAAAATAAGAAATTTTCATAACTTAGAAAATTTCTAAGTTATGAAAATTTTCCATTTTAAACCCTAATTTTCAAAATTAGGTTTCTTGGTGAACAAGTTTCATGTTTTGACACATCTTGATGAAAAATGACCCTTGGCACTTGATTTTGACCAAAAAGGCAAAGTTTGACTTTTCAGTGTATAGTTGATTGCTTGAAGAAAAGCTTGATAGAATAAATGAAAATGTTAAATAAAGGCTTCGACAGAGAAAGGTAAATGAAAAGGCAGTAAAGTGCTGAAATATAAAAGACTTTGATTAATTTAAATGGTGTTTCACACATACATTCTCAACAATTCTTTCGCTCACACTGGGTACTTGAATCTAAATGAGTGACTTGTATATAATGATGAACACACGCGAAAACTACGTGAATAACTAGTATTTATACTAAACACATCTCAAGTAACCGTCGGGCAGTTACACTGCTTCGAGATGACTCCACTTGGCATACTCACAGCATTCGACGCTCCTGATCTTGGCACGTTGCACTTGGTAACTGCTGGGAACCGTTTTCCCTCCAAACATTCGAATCTCGAACCGTTCTACTCTGAGCATCAAATACCTTTTGTCGAGAAGCTCCTTCGACGTCGAAGGCAACGAAATTCCTACTTAGAAGAAATTCTCTAAGTACCTTGCCACCTTCTGATGAGCATTTCGACAGGATCAGCTGGTCGAAACCATCCCTCATGATTAATGGTCTATATTAATAAAAACAAGGGTGTCGAATTTAGGAGCCAACAAATTGCCCCCCAAGAATGCCTTATTTCGACGCTGAAAAGAAAAAGGCATTCTTTGAGATTCCACCCGACACCTGTCCTTCATTCTTAGCCACAGATTAACTTGTGCGCTTTTCGTCTTCTACCAACCAACTGACAATCCCAAGAAAAAGCCACCATTCCAACTGTTCCTAAGACGTCACTTCAGTAAGGCGTTTGGCGTGCCCAATGTCTTTTCACAAATTGTCATCATGACAATTTCCCAAAATCAAGGGTGCACGCTGCACCGTTTCCTTTCTGCAGAACGGCTATGTCAGCGAAGGAGTGCCACGTGCCCCACTACCGTCTGAAACATTAAATGACCTCGAGTTTCGTGATTTTCCAATCACTATAAATAGCGCTAGGTGCCCCTTGTGGGACTTTTTCACGCCATTCTGCATCCAAGCCTTATTATTGAACACAAAAACCTCTGCAAACACTTTGTTCTTCATTCACCTTCATCTTAACCCAAAAATGGCTTCAGGTTCTTCTAATGCTCCCAGTTCTAACATTCCTTCTAAAACTGCCCAACCAAAAATCTTCTTAATTGTTCCGACAGTTAACTCTAAAGGCATGCGAAGGGTTCCTGAACCCCTGGGAACGGATGAGCGTGAAGCTTATTCTTCTCAACTGCTGATTCCGGTTGGATACTCCAACCAGGTTTTCGCCATGTCTGGCCCTTTATCCACATGCATTGATGACTCCACGAAGATCAAGAACTTCTTCCCGGTGCTTGAGGCACTCAAACCTGTCGGGTGCTCCAAAAAGGCTGCAGATGACAACGAAGATCCTGCTAAAGAAAAGATAGATCTTCTTTTCTTCAACAGAGGTGTTAGGGCTTTTAGGTCTAGCCCTAGCCTTACACCAGACTACAGCGCTTGGCTAGAGAAGATGGAAAAAAGCCAGGCCTCGATTTGGAAGAACCTGGGGATTTATGACCTAGTCATGCTGTCGAAGACTGGTCTCAACTACTCCCCTGAGATGCTGGTAGCCTCTTTGCTTTTCTGGGATTATACTCACTTCACTTTCCACCTGCCTTGTGGAATGATAACACCCACTCTCTTTGACGTGGCTGCCATCACCGGTCTTCGACCAATTGGGGATTACTTCGACCCAAAGGAAATGTCTGAAGACCAGATTGGGTTTTCAGCTACCAAACCCACTTACACCACCTACATCAACCACTATCATGACAGGTCGAAAGCTAATGTGACGAACGTGGAGCACATTGCGTTTCTAGCCCTTTGGCTGTCACTCTTCGTGTTCTGCACGAAGTCTCTACAGGTGACGAAGAAAATGGTCACCCTTGCTACCCAGCTTCACCATGGTCAAAACATCTGTTTGGCCGAATTAATACTGGCAAACCTATACGAGTCGATAAGCAGTGGAGCGACTCTGTTAAAGGTAATAGAAAATAGAGCCAGTTTGTTGCTTGCAGGACCCTTCTGGCTACTACAACTATCGCTAAATGCCACTTTTGAGTCTTTCTTACCCCAGAAAACTCAGATAAACGAACAAGCTCCTGAGATAGCCAAAAGGCGTATCGAAGGCACCAGACTGGCACTACTGACTCCCACTGAGGATGGGCTGGAACTCCAACAGACCTTTGCAAACTTCGTCTTGATGTTTGCAGGAAGAAAATAATTCACCTCGACCATGGCTCCTTTCGCCCGTCGAAAGTTTGGTCCAGAATGGTTCACCAGGCCCCATCCCAAATCATCAGGTGACCCTCATCTCGAAGAACACACAACAATGTGGGAAGCATTTCTCACTCCTAGAATAATGCCACTGCGCTTTAAGAGTTCCAAGAATCACCTGAGCTTGATCGCTTATCAGCCAAACTTGGTCTCTCGACAATTTGGTATCATCCAATCACTTCCTTCTCCCATTTTTCCTAGGGAGAAATCAATGTTGTATTTTTGCAATGATTACACTGAGGATGCTGCCACCAAGCACATTGGCAGGTATGCTGGTCGAACAGTACTCTCACTGTTCGAATATCAACTCAACTTCCTCTGTTCACCATCTTTTGAAGACTGGTGGAAGAGTTATTATGCTGAAGAGTTCTTCGACGAAAAAGATTTTGTGGACGAACTCCAGAAGTCCTTCGTTCTGGTCCTTGACAAAATAAAGAAATGTACGTTCACTCTCCAAATTATATTTGTCTTTCCATTTTGACTTATAACTTGTTAATTACAACTTGTGAACGCGTCTTCTTTCAGTTGTTCGAAAGCCTGCAGCAAAGAAAACCACAGAAAGCCATCAGGGAGGAGGTCCCTCGACAAAACCTTCAGCACCGGTAACCAGACTTTTATTATTTCCTTCTGGTTTTAACATCCTGATTTTCGATGTGGTGCTCTAAATCAAACTCCATTTGGTTTTCAGGAACCTGCACCCAAGAAATGACCTGCACTAACGGTCGAATCTGGGAGTGACGACGAGAACGAATCTCCCCCCGCTCCTCTTAAACGGAGAAAACTGAAGAAAGATGCCCCTGATCCTGAGCCTCGACCCATGATTAGAATAAAGGTTGCAGGGAGAAGACCCAGGCCACCTCCCGTGATCATCGAAGAGCCCACGGAGGAGGAGCTAAACGTTTTGCTCAACAAACCCGTCGAAAGTGATAATTCCAGCCCTGGGGCTGAAATTCCTCTACAGGTAGTTTCTCTGACCATTTTTAGCTTAGGTGTCGATGCTCACGTTCGATTGTGTATCTTCCTAAACCAGAAGATTCTTCTTCTTCTATTTTCAGGAGACCATGGAAAGTTCAGCACCAAAAACTTTAGAGACACAAGACTCTGCTGAACACAGTAGGCAACAAGAGGAGGAATTGGAGAACGATGAAGCCATTGCAGAAGCAGAGGAACAACAACCAAAGGAAACTCAAGTGGTCGATCTGACAGAGGAGCAACATGACGAAGGGGATCATGTTGATGCTGGCACTACTGAACTACAGGTCGAAGAGAGTCATGTCGATGCAAACGCTACTCAACAACTTCAACCCCAAGCCAACGTTGATGTAAGGGCTACCACCTCGACAAAGCCCAAGTCTAAAGAAGACTTGGCCCTTTTGAAGCAAACTGACCCTATTGGCTACCTGAATGCCATCATTGAGAGTAGGGGAAGTTCATCTGACCTTAGTCATGATGCTTCTACTGCATCGGGGAAGTCCACTTCGACTTCTCCTCTTGATGAGGCTTTGATGAAGGTCAAGGCTCAGTTCTTCAAAAAGGATCTGATGAAGGCTTTGGAGGGGGATCCTACTGCTCCGTCTTGTCTGGGAGCTGTTTTGAATGCAGTCGATTTGCTTGCTGTGTCTCCAGAGGTTTCTAGCTTTATCTTGGAGTTATACTCCATTGTTGACCAAGTCTCTGCGGACTATCGACGTCAGAGGGGCTTCAACAGCCAGCTCGAAGCGCTACATGGCAAGAGTTCTTCTTCCTGGACTGAGGTAGCTTAAACAACTTCTCGAATTGCAGAGTTGTCGAAGCAGAAAACATCCAAGCAGGAAGAAATTGACGCCATAGATCGAGATAATGCCTCTATAAAGGCGTAGATCGAAGAGCTGGAGGCCAAGATAAATGCTAACACCAAGCGCAAAGAGGAACTCCTCTCGACTGTTTCGGACACAGAGAGCCAAGCTGAAGTTACACGAGGCCTAGAGTTCGCTGAGAAGGCCCAAGCCCTTGATGACCAGATTGCCAAACTCTCTCAGGCGAATGCCTTGTGTAGAAAAAGGCTGGAGTTGCAGCAGGCCAAGTATCTTCGACTTAAAGATGCAATCCCCTTCTAATTTTCGCAGCCATTTATTAACCATGTACAGTAATTTTTGTAAGACAATGTAACCATTTTGGCTAATTCTTATATAATTTTCCATTTTGGCTCTTTATGGTTAATTTGGTCATTACTTGCTATTTATTTTGACCTCTTGGAGCATAGGTTTATATTTTTTCAAATATTTGCCGTTTACTCTCAAGAGTCTTTTATCTTCACCTAACTCTTCGACTTCATAAGCTCCACCAGAAAAAGTTTGGATAATTCTGAACGGTCCTTCCCATTTGGGTGACCATTTTCCCATGCTTCGATCCCTTCGATCCATGGGGAGAATCACCTTCCAAACTAAATCTCCAGGCGAGAATGCCTTAGGTTTTACTTTTTTATTGTAAGAGTCTTCCACTCTTTTCTTCTGAATCCTTAGTAGGTCGAGAGCGCGTAGTCTTTCTTCGTCTAAATCTACTAGTTCGTCTAACATCATATCCCAATAAACCTCAGAGGGGATATCATGATGTCTCTGAACCCTTGCTGATTGAAGACAAATTTCCGCTGGAAGCACTGCGTCATGACCGAAAGTTAGTCGATATGGTGTTGTACGTATGGCTTCTTTTGGGGACGTTCGACAGGCCCACAAGATCTGGTCTAACGTCTTATGCCAATTTTTTGGTTTCTTTCCTATATGCTTTTTTATCAGGCCAATCACTATTTTATTCGCTGCTTCAACTTGACCATTTTCCTATGCATAATAAGGTGTTGATGTTAGGAGTCTAAAGCCTATTTCTTGAGCGAATTCCTACATCTTTCGACCGGTGAAAACTGATCCTTGATCAGTCGTTATAGTTTCAGGGATTCCAAATCTAAAGATAATGTTCTTTTGAATAAATTCAATGACATTTTCTTGGTCTACATTGACTAAAGGAATAGCTTCGATCCACTTAGTGAAATAATCAATGCCTACTGTGATCTACGCTTGATTTTATTTTGATCCATACATTCTTTCATGCTTTTTTTAATAGTTAAATATTTGCGAGAAAAATAAATCTACGACTATTACAAATGGCGCGGGTCCACATCGCCAAAATTAAACCGGACCCGATTTAGCGGAAAGTAAATGAAGCAAAAGAAATAATAGTGCGAGAAATTTAAATTACAATGCTTTGGGAGAGATACAAAATTAATCAAACGACATAAAATAAAATACGCGAAATTAATAATTAAAAATATGAACATGGGCGTTGGACCCTTTCGCAAAATATTAAATTAATAAAGAATTAAGATAAAAAATGAAAATTAAATGTTTTTTGGTATTTTGTGTTTTTTAAGATTTAAAAGAAAAAGAATTTATTGAAATTAAAAATAAAATGCTAAACCCTAGTTCTAATGATTTTTTAAGTTTATTGCGAAAATATTAAGTTTTAATCTAGTTTAAATCTAAGTTAATTTACATGCAAAATTTAATTTATGAAAATAAATAAATAATAATATTATTAAAAAAGGGAATTAAAAGGAATACAATTAACAATTAACCTAAATTCTACATTTTTTTATATTTTTTTATGAAAAGAATTAAAATTGCAAAATCCTAATTAACTAAATTTATTTACATGCATTTATTCATAAAAATAATTAAAATAAATAAATATTATATTTTTTGGCCTTTTCTGATTTTATGATGTTTTTGTATTTTGTAAAAAAATAATTAATTAAATAAACAATAATTAAAATAAACATAACAATTAAACAAGAATAAAAAATAAATAAACAAAAATAGTGAAGGCAAACCAGGGGGGGGGGGGGTAGCCCCAAATTGGAGGTGTTGACCCAAGAACATTGGCCCATTAAGCATTGGCCTCGTTGGACTTTTTGAATCCTGTATGATGCATTGACTAGAGCATAGCGTACTCTTTGAATCAATGCCCTTGATCTGGATTGGATGGACGCGTGGATGGCACAATAATGTGGACGTATGGTGCATCCTGCCGCTGGGAATACACACAAGCATTATTAGAAAAATGATATTGAAAGGGTGGGGGACCTGGGATCGAACCCAGGTCCTTTTGGTTATCTGCCTATCTGCGTGCCACTGAACCACTTTGCATGTTTTGAATATATAGAGATAAACAAATAATATAATACAAAAACACCGGTGAATAGAATTTGCGCGCGAGAATTTGAACGAGCCACCCACTGACTGCCACGAAGCCTTCTTCTTCGTTGTTTTGCTTTCCTGAAAAAAACAACAAATATTTAACGGGGGTTTTAAACCCCCTCAAAATAAGCCTAATTCAATAATAGCGATTAGCACGCCTTGGTTCAGAAATTTGGCGCGAGCACTGCATCTTCTTCGTCCAAGCTTCCTGGTTCTGATCATGGTACTATTAGGTCTCAATTTTACAGGATAAGAGAACCCCTAATTTCACAGGTCTGAAAACCTAGGAGGCTTTAATGGCGATTTCGTGTAGGGACGATGAAAACGCAATTGAATTATACAGTTAGCATAAGAATCATGTAAGGAACACAAAACAAGTCTCAAAAATTATGGAAAATGTATGAATCAATATGCAAGAGCATCAAATATTTTCGGTACAGGGTGTGCCCGTTTTACCAATTCTTGATGCTAGAATGGGTGGTTTTGATTGGTATATGATCCTTGAAGTTTCAGGAATATGATGGACTCAGTATTATGGCTTGAAACGATCTCTAAAGCACTTTTCAGTTCTTGAGTTTTTTTCAAGAATTTTCAAGTTTGTGTATGGCTTATGAGCGCAGCTGAGAGTCCAATGCAATTAGGTTTTGATTCCTTTATATGTAATGAACAATTTAGGTCAACAAAACTGGCCAAAATCTCTTGCATTCAAGGATTCCAATATTTGATTTTCTTTAAGGATCTTCCATATCTTTTTATGTGCAATTTTGTTCAATCAGCTCAAATCAAACCAAATCCTTCCATAATTGGCTAAGCACGAGATATTGAGTCCAAATCATGCATAAAAAGATTTTTTTAGGTCAATTTTATATTTTCTACATATTTAAATGATTTAAATGAATTAATATTAATATAAATTCAAATAAATAATTAAAAATTGAGAAAATACTTCCCCTTGGACTTAATGGTCGTGCATAGGCTTGGCATGAAGAAACTTGGAAGAAAAATGGGCCCATTTGCATTTTTGGATCATTTGCATCAATGTTGACTTTTCAAAATTCCCAAAAATTTCCCAAATTCCACAAGGCATAACTTGCTCAATTTTTAAGCTTTTCACATGTTCTTGGACATTTTGGAAAGGTCTTTGAGTCCTCTAACCAATCCCTTTGGTCCCATGTCATTCTGATTTACCAATATCAAGTTATGGCCTTTTACTTAAAGTCCCTTTTTGTTGACTTTTGAAAATGACCTATAATGTTGAAATTGATAACTTTTTGTGAGAGCATTTCTTGGACTTGGAATATGAAGATGAATTGTAGGAAATGTCTTTCTCTTCAAAATGAGCTTTGGATGGAATTTTTATGATAATCCATGTGAAAGTTATGCCCTGGTCAATTTCAGTTGACTTTTTCAGCTGTCCAAATATAGCAACTTTTGCATCTTTGATGATTTCTGAGCCAAATTTTGAGAATCATGATCAAGCATTGATCAAATGATGTTTGTGGCTTCAAAATGGTATGTTGACCAAAAATTTGAACTTTTGACTGCCAAATGACCATTTTGCCCCTACAGTTGACTGTAGTGCAATCTAGGGTTTTGACTGTGCAATTTTGAGCTGAAAGCCTTGAAACTTGATATGAGGATACTTGACCATATTTGTAGGCATATGAGACTTGATTGGGTCCTTGAAAACTTCCTTTCTTTGATCAGGACACAAACCCTAGTTTTGACTGTATAGGAGACAGTTGAGCTGCATAACCCTTGGGGAATTTTGTGACCTTGACTTGACAAATCTTGAAGAATATGGGAGGGCAAATTTTGGGGTACAACAGTTGCCCCTGTTCAATCTTCTTAGACCTGAGGATGCAGATTGGCTGACGTGCCTTTCGTAATCCGAGGGTAGAAGATGATTGGACACTAAAGTGCCCAGAAATTTGCGCTTACATAGTGACAGTGATGGCGGAATGGGCTTATAGATGCCCTTTGGAGATTGCTGGATAGGACGATGGGCTTATAGATGCCATCTGGATGTTGATCGCGTAGGAGATTCCTTAGCGAGAACCGGCATACCTGCAAAAGAGAAAATGAGTACCTGACACGTTGCAGGAGCTGATTTTAGATGCTTGGTATAGATGTGTCCTGACTGGTTACAGGAGCTGAATCTGGAGCTTCAAACGCTGATGAATGAACCAGGGATGGTTACTACCTTAGCATGAATGGTAAGAGAACCTTGGGCGACTTTAACTCCAACAACGCTCGTTGAGAAAAATCTTGGGTGTCTTTAACTTCAACAACGCGTGTTGAGAAAAATCTTGGGTGTCTTCTACTGGAATAAGAATCAGGGAGATCTTAGGGTCGATCTGACTGAACCAGAGAGGCCTTTGACTGGGTAAGAATCAGGAAAATCTTAGGGTCGATTTAACTGAACCGGACAAGGTCTTGGAATATCTTCAACTGGATAAGCATCAGGGAGATCTTAGGGTCAATCTGACTGAACCAAGAGAAGGCCTTTGACTGGATAAGCATCAGGAAAATCTTAGGGTCGATTTAACTGAACCGGTCAAGGTCTTGGCATATCTTCAACTGGGTAAGCATCAGGGAGATCTTAGGGTCGATCTGACTGAACCAAGAGAAGGCCTTTGACTGGATAAGCATCAGGAAAATCTTAGGGTCGATTTAACTGAACCGGTCTAGGTCTTGAAATATGGTTGAGAATTTCAACTGCATCTTTCCTGAAAGGTAAAAGTCAGTCATATGCAATGCATGATATGGATCAAGCAATGATGTTCTCAACATAAAGGAGACTTGTATGATGCAGTGCGTTATGCATGCTATGATGATGTATGTGAAGTTTTATGTATGTTTTCGTCTAGGAAAGTGAATCCTTGACGGGTGCCGGGAAGTTGTATCCTGGGCTGACGTTGAAGAATAGATTTTGCTTCCGCTGGGGATGATAACTGCAAGAATACCGATAGGAGAAGATAACTCCGTTGAGGAATAAACTTGGCAAATGAACGATTCTGCGGGGAGAAAAGATACTCTTGTGACCATGCTGGGAAGCAATACTCTGTGGGGATAGAGATGCTTTGCTGAATGTTGATAGCTTGCTGAGGATACCCTTGTTGTTGGAAGTGTTAATGGACTTCGCTGGGGGTAAGAAGATTATGTCGATGACGATCTTTCCGAGGCTTTTGGCTGAGGATAACCCAGTTATATCCTGTTAAGGAAACAACTCTTTAAATAAAGCCGGACATCGCGTTCGTGCTCTGCGAGGGATAAGCTTCCAGAATCTACTGGGGATAAGCTTACTGCTTGGGGAGATGAATTCCAACCTTCCTGGGGAACTGGATTGGACTTTTCTGGGGAAGTTTTGGACTGCGGGGAAGTGATTCCTTTGAATGTTGGTATGCCGCCGGGGAACAATCTTTAGACCAAGACTGCCGGGGATGCTTGTTAAGAATATATGTATACTGCTGGGGAATGTTTGAGATCGGCAGGAGGATACTCAATTTCCTTAATATTTATTGATTCTTCTTGGAGAGGAATGTACTGTTTTGCTGAACCACTCTCTGGGGAATTAAGATACTCGGTCATGTTCTTTAGCTGAACCTACCTTGGTACCTTGGAGGATAGAGCAATTGGATTGTTTAGACCATTCTTTTATTGCCCCTGTTTCTAGTGTCACCTGCAATTAATTCCTTTGTTTCGTATGCAAATATTTATGAGTTAGCAAATTATTGTCAATGCATATACCACAAATTGAACCTTGGACGTTCTTCGCAAAACAAAACAGAAAAAGAAAGGCATTTGGCACGTTTAACTGAAAATATATTTGTATTGATTTTTGAATGGCCTATGAATAGGCGTTTTGTGTACAAGAGGCTGACGTCCTAGTAAGAGGTACGCCGCCGAACAAAAGAGTTTATACAAGTTTTGTACAAAAGAAAGTAAAACAGCTGTGTGAAATATGAATGATCCACTGAGTTCCAACTCTGCTATTGTCTTTATAACTCCGAGCATCTCATCACTTGATGACCTTGGTTGAAGGCGAAGCTGACTGATCGATGCCGTCTGAACTTGATGTAGATACCGGATTCTGGATGCAAAGTGATCAATGAGACATAGTATTACGCTTTATCCCTAATTTTTGCCTGGACCGCCCTTTCGGGTTTTCGATCCACCGGGATACCCATTTTTGCCCAAGCCGCCCTTTCAGGTTTTCGACTTGCCGGGTGTACAGATTTTTTCATTTTCATCCCTTCATTTTGCCCGAACCCTTTTGGTTCGACGGGAAGCCCTAATTTTTGCCTAGGCATGTCAGCCTAGCGGGTCTTTTTTCATGCGTAGTATTTTTTAACTATGTCTGCATTGGCGGGGTGAGGAAGGTCGTCACCATCCATGTTGGTTAATATCATTGCTCCTCCTGAGAACATATGCTTAACCACAAATGGCCCTTCGTACGTAGGGGTCCATTTGCCCCTTGGATCACTCTGAGGAAGGATGATTCTCTTGATTACCAGATCCCCAACTTGATATTCCTGAGGTCTGACCTTTTTGTTAAATGCCCTGATCATTCGTTTTTGATACGTCTGACCATGACAGATAGCAGCAAGTCTCTTTTCGTCAATGAGATTGAGTTGGTCAAGTCGTGTATGGATCCAATCATCTTCGTTCAGATTTGCATCCTTCATTATCCGGAGAGAAGGAATTTGCACTTCGATCGGCAAGACTGCCTCCATGCCATAAACCAGAGAGAAGGGAGTTGCCCCGGTTGACGTCCTAGCTGAGGTACGGTACCCATGCAGAGCGAACGGTAACATCTCGTGCCAATCTTTGTAAGTCACTGTCATTTTCTGCACAATCTTCTTGATGTTCTTATTTGCTGCTTCTACAGCCCCATTCATCTTCGGTCTGTAAGGAGAAGAATTGTGGTGCTGTATTTTGAACTGTTCGCAGAGCTCAGCGATCATCTTGTTATTCAGGTTGGTACCGTTGTCTGTAATAATCCGCTCATGGACGCCGTACCGGAAGATCAGGTTGTGCCGAATGAACCGTGCTACCACAGTCTTGGTTACCGTAGCATAGGATGCTGCCTCAACCCACTTCGTGAAATAGTCGATCGCCACTAGGATGAAGCGATGTCCGTTGGATGCCGTAGGTCTGATCTCGCCAATCATGTCTATGCCCCACATTGCAAACGGCCACGGCGCAGTCAGAACATTCAGGGGAACCGGAGGAACATGCACCTTGTCTGCATAGATCTGGCACTTGTGGCATGTCCTGGAGTGTTGGTAACAGTCAGCTTCCATTGTGGACCAGTAATATCCTGCCCGTAGGATTTTCTTGGCCATAGTGTGCCCACTGGAATGCGTACCAAAGGTCCCTTCATGTAGCTCTTCCATGATTCTTTCCGCTTCAGTCTTATCCACACAACGCAGTAAGGTTGAATCATGGTTTCGCTTGTACAAGATGCCGTTGCTTAGGAAGAACTTGGCTGCAAACCTCCTCAGGAATTTCTTATCGTTAACAGATGCCCCTTCAGGGTATTCCTGAGCTTCCAGATATCTCTTCACTTCGTGGTACCAAGGCTTCTCAGTCACCAATTCAGTTTCGAGATCACAACAGTATGCCGGTTCGTCCAGTTTCCAGATGATGATCCGGGGAGCCTCATTATCCCATTTTACCTTGAACATGGAAGACATTGTAGCTAACGCGTCCGCTAACTGATTCTCTTCTCTTGGAAAGTGTTCAAAGGTTATCTCTGTGAAGTGGGGAATCATGGTCAACACACATTCTCTGTAAGGAATCAAGTTTGGATGTTTCGTATCCCACTCTCCTTTAATCTGATTGATCACAAGAGCGGAATCTCCGAAGACACTTAGAAATTTGATCCTTAGGTCAATCGCAGCTTGAAGACCCATGATACACGCCTCATACTCCGCCATGTTGTTGGTGCAGTTGAAACACAGCCGGGCAGTGAGTGGAGTATGGGTACCTTGAGGAGATATAATGATGGCGCCGATACCATTTCCCAAAGCATTGGAGGCTCCGTCAAAGTGCATAGACCATCGGGATCCTGGTTCAGGTCCTTCATCCGGTCCAGGTACTTCACAATCAGTTACAATCATGATGCTTTCATCCGGAAACTCGAAGTTCATTGATTGGTAGTCATCTACAGCTTGATGAGCTAAGTGGTCTGCCAATACACTCCCCTTGATGGCTTTCTGGGTTGTGTACTGAATGTCGTATTCCGTCAAGATCATTTGCCATCTTGCAATTCTCCCAGACAGAGCAGGCTTTTCGAATATGTATTTTATCGGATCCATCTTTGAGATCAACAAGGTAGTGTGGGTCAGCATATACTGTCTCAGCCGGCGAGCAGCCCATACCAAAGCGCAGCAAGTTTTCTCAAGCAGTGAGTATCGGGTCTCACAGTCGGTAAACTTTTTGCTAAGGTAATAAATGGCATGCTCTTTTCGGCCAGACTCGTCATGCTGCCCCAGCACACACCCCATTGAGTTGTCCAGCACTGTCAGGTATAGTATCAGAGGTCTCCCTTCAACCGGTGGCATAAGGATAGGTGGTTCTTGGAGATACTCTTTGATTTTGTCAAAAGCAGCCTGACATTCATCGTTCCAACGTACTACCTGATCTTTCTTCAGCAGCTTGAAGATTGGCTCACAGGTAGCAGTCAGATGCGAGATGAACCGAGCAATGTAATTCAGGCGTCCTAAAAAGCCTCTGACTTCCTTTTCTGTCCTGGGAATTGGCATCTCTTGAATAGCTTTGACCTTAGCAGGGTCCACTTGAATACCTTTATCACTGACCACGAAGCCTAGCAACTTCCCAGATCTTACCCCGAAGGTGCACTTATTCGGGTTTAGTCTCAGCTTGTACAGTTTCAACCGGTCAAACAACTTCTGCAGATGATCTAGGTGCTCTTCCTCAGTTTGGGACCTAGCAATCATGTCGTCCACATACACTTCGATCTCATGATGAATCATGTCATGAAATAAGGCAACCATGGCACGTTGGTAGGTTGCCCCAGCATTCTTTAACCCGAACGGCATGACCTTGTAACAGAAGGTGCCCCACTGAGTAACAAATGTAGTCTTTTCCATGTCTTCAGGTGCCATCTTGATCTGATTGTAACCTGAAAAGCCATCCATGAAAGAGAATACCTTGTGCTGAGCTGTATTATCAACAAGGACATCAATGTGAGGTAAGGGGAAGTCATCCTTGGGGCTGGCCCTGTTCAGATCCCTATAATCAACACACATTCTGACCTTACCGTCCTTTTTAGGTACCGGCACCACATTAGCAACCCACTGAGGGTAAGAAGTCACTGCAAGGAAACCGGCATCAAACTGTTTCATGACTTCGGCTTTAATCTTCTCAGACATCTCTGGACGCATCCGACGAACCTTTTGTTTAACTGGAGGACAGTCTTCCTTAGTCGGAAAATGATGGACAACAATATCGGTATCCAACCCGGGCATGTCTTCGTAGGACCAGGCAAAGATCTCCATATAGTCATGTAACATCTTGGTTAACCGTTGCTTCACGCTGAGCTCTAGGTTGGCACCAATCTTTACCTCTTTCCTGTCTGCCTCAGTACCCAAGTTTATGGTTTCCACTGGCTCTTCATGGGGTTGAATTGCCCTCTCTTCCTGAAGCAACAGTCTTGCAAGCTCGCCAGGCACTTCGCAATCATCTTCACCTTCGTCTTCGGCTAAGTTGATCGGATTTTCGAAGTTATAACTGGCATTAGCAGAGTTGTTATCAGTGAGATCCAGAGTGGATTGGAACCTGTATGAGTGAGTGTGTGTTTAAATACAGCTGTTTTGAAAATTATGTAAAGGAAAGGAAAGATAGAAAAGGAACACAATATTTGCAATGCGAAAAACGTCCAAGATTTTCATTCATGATGTATAAAATGACAGTTTGTATGCCCTCGCAAATAGAACCACGGTGCCTCGGGTAAGACACCGGGCCATAGAGTTTATCATTGTTTATTACAAAATAACAAAACAAAGAAATTTATTACTTAGTAACAAAAGAAACAGGGAGATTGTCCTTGGCGCTCCAATTGTTAAGTCCTTCGTCAGTTGCCGGGTAGATCCAGCTATCAAATTCAGCTTCATCAACTTCCTCTTCGTCCCCAATAGCATTAACTCCATGAGCAGGCAGGGGAGCAGTCACCACATTAGGCTTGTCAGACGCCTCAAATTGTACCTCCTTAGCGTCAATGAGGTCCTGCAGCTTGTTCTTTAGTGCCCAACATTCATCAGTAGAGTGCCCCGGGCTTTCTGAATGGTAAGCACAACGAGCATTCGGGTTGTACTTGGGAGATGTTGTATTGGGGAACTTCGGGGCTTCCCTGACAGTCACTAAGTTGGTGGCTAGCAACTGTGGCAGAATCTGTGATAGGGTCATGTTTAACCGGGTGAACTCCCTCCGGGGTCTTTCCACCTTCTGAGTATTGTTTGGCCGGGGAGCGGCAGCAGGCTTAGCAATCATTACCGCACTGACAGATTGGCGGTGTTCATTTCTCTCTGATTTCCTAGAACCATACACGGCACTAGACTCCTTTTTAAACGGTTTCTTTTCTGAACTAGATGAGGCACTCTTTACGATCTTCCCAGACTTCAGCCCAGCTTCAATTCTCTCTCCAGTCAAGATTAAATCAGTGAAACCAGCAGAAGAATTCCCAATGAGGTGGTTGAAAAACGGCCCAGATAGGGTCCCCAAGAACATGTCAACCAACTCCCGATCAGTCAATGGTGGCTGCACCCTGCCAGCCAGGTCTCTCCACTTCTGAGCGTACTCTTTAAAACCTTCGCTTGCGCCTAACGCCATACCCTGGAGTTGGGTACGTGTGGGGGCAAGGTCGGCATTATACTGATACTGCTTGTAGAAAGCAGTAGCCAGCTCCTCCCAGTTACGAACTTTGGTCCCATCCAGCTGATAGAACCATTCGAGATGAGTCCCTGAAAGACTCTCCTGGAAGAAGTGGATCCATAGATTCTTGTCCGCAGAGTACGGCTGAATTTTCCGAACATAGGACCTTAAGTGCAGCTTGGGACAAGACGCCCCGTCATATTTGGAGAAAGTTGGTGCCTTGAACTTATGCGGGATAATCACACCAGTCGACAAACCCAGATCTCCGAAATCCAGCCCAGGTGCCTGTTGCACCTCCATAGCCTTCAACCTGTCCTCCAGTTGTTTGTACCTGTCATCTGAAGGAGGGTACTGCTCTTCATCAAAATCTGTCTCGTTGTCGGAGACGACCGGAGTAGGAACCTTTACTTCTGCCTGAGAATGACTCTTGCCAACAGAAGAACCAGCCTCTTCATGTTGCAGAGTGTTGCCAAACCTTCGGCCCGAGTTGAATAGAACAGTTCTTCTCTTCTTCTTCTTCTCCTTCTTCAGGAGCATAGCCTTCAGTTCTTCTTGGCCTTTAGCCAGACCCTTGATTAGTTCTTGAAACTGCGCATTCTGCGCCTGAAGAGCCTTGATTGATGTCTCTGTTGATTCAGATCCGGGATTCATGATGCTGAAATAAACAGCGAAGAACTGTAAGCAACCTGAAAAGGGAAAAAAACCTGCTATGCACATGATGTATGAAATGCGTATGGATTATGTTTTCAAAGACAATCGGGAATCAACTTCGTAAACAAAAAGAGAACACACTTCATTAGATTCAACTTTGTAACTGAAATTATTCAACAAGTTGCCCTTAGGCGTTTACATGAAATGAAACAACTGGAAAGGAAATAAAAACTGTAAAGGCACATTCAGAATTCCTCATTGATCCCATGGTCTCCTCTTCTCAGTACGGATGTAGGCATTCAGAGCTCTCTCATTCTCCAACTGCTTTGTCAGCTTCTGGATCTTTGATTCCTGCTCGTTGAACTTTTCCCGGTAAGAATCCCGTTCTTCTTGCAGTTGCGACCAAGATCTCTTCAATGTCTCATAATCAGTAGGTATCTGAGGAGGAAGGACAGTTGGAGGAACACCATCTTTGTCAGGACACTCAAGAATGATGGGTCTGACAGCTTCATACGGCATACCTAACTTCTGAGCACGGATGCGGACCCATTTGTAGTAGGCTTCCATAGGTAAAGAGGTCTTTGGCCCTAGCTCTTGTGGGTCAGCTTTATGAACCTTGTCCCAAGCCTTGATGAACCTACGACGCAGCTCGTCACTATCCACCTGAAACTCGAAACTGATGTGAGGCACCAACATCTCATGGGGGCCTGCTCTTCTTGCTCTTCCAAACTGACGGAGTGCTAGACATGGATTGTAAGAGATCCCTCCTTGAGTACCAATCAGAGGAACATTAGGATACTCCCCGCATCGATCAATAATAGCTATCTCATCCAAACCTCTGCAAGTCCAAATGATGTCTTTATCGGTGAGAGACATTAACCTGTGAGCCCAACCTCTTCCTTCTTGGTTCTTCAGTACGAACTTAGGGAGGTGCGAAATAAACCACCTCACCAACAAAGGGATACAACACCATAGGGTTCCTCGTCTTCGGGTAGTACGGGCATGAAGTTGTTGCAAGATGTCACCCAAGAGAGTGGGCACAGGGTTCTGAGACATAAAGATCCTAATGGGAGTGACATTGATGAAGTTGTCAGGATTAGGAAACAGGACTAACCCATAGATTAGGAGAGCCAAGATGTCTTCATATGCCCTAAAGTCCAGGTCATTCCAGAAATTGTTAGCTTTGCCAATTAGGAACTTGGCCAAGAAACCCTTAACTCCGCTTCTAGTTACCCAGTTGTCTGTTACCTCTTGATGAGTCAAAGGAAGAGCTGCAGCAACATCCTCAAGCCTGAGGGTCTTTTCCCAACCAGTAAAGGGTGTCTGATCCAAGATAGGGATACCAAGCAAATCAGAGAACTCTTCCAGGGTAGGGACCAGCTGGAAGTCTTGAAAGGTGAAGCACTGGTACTGAGGGTCATAGAACTGGGTCAGAACACTCATCAACTGTTGATCCCGCTTTGCAGTGACTAAACTGAGAAGAGAACCATGCCTCTGAATGAAGGAAGTGGTATTTGGAATTCTGCTAACCAATTCATCAAGCAACTCAGGTGAACGAACAAAGTTGAACCGGATAGTATTCCTTCGCACAGGCATCATAATGTCCTACAAAACAGAGCAAAGATGAAACCCTCTTGTCTTTGAAACGGTCAGTTCTTATGCAGGATGCATGCAATGCTCATGATGCTATGATGTTATGATAAAGCACACCACGTACAGATACAAAGGCAAACATGGTAAGGCACACAAGTCACACAAGGCAAGCCCCTAAAGTTTAGGCCAGCATGAGGTCTAGGTACTACCCTCTTTCAGTTTGTTGGTTCATACCTGTCCTAATCAAAAGTAACCGGGTTCTTAGAGGATCCCAATATCATTGACTACCCTCAATCGGTCATAACTCCAGCATCGCAATCTTTTCTTGCAGCCAGAACCATCACGAGAGTTTAGCCTCAATGGGCGTAGCATACTGCTACAATTCTAAAGGCCAAGTTGTGTCAATTAAGGTTCTAAGGTTGTTGGTGCTTAATGACTCCTTAGAAGACCCATATTCTCCTCGTTGCGACACAAGGGATATCGGTACAGACTAAGGTGCCACACCAACGTAGCCACTGCTTCACCTGTGTCGGTCTACGCCGGACAGGTCCCTCACAGCTTATGCTACCTAAACAGGGTATCCCCAGATCCGGGTTAGGATCTATGTATCTCCGATGCAACCCACAATAGTAAAGCAAACAAATCAATACAATTGAAAACATAGTTATGAGCTAGCCCTAAGGTACACCTCACTTTAAGGGGTCCCCAGCAGAGTCGCCAGTTCTGTGATCTACGCTTGATTTTATTTTGATCCATACATTCTTTCATGCTTTTTTTAATAGTTAAATATTTGCGAGAAAAATAAATCTACGACTATTACAAATGGCGCGGGTCCACATCGCCAAAATTAAACCGGACCCGATTTAGCGGAAAGTAAATGAAGCAAAAGAAATAATAGTGCGAGAAATTTAAATTACAATGCTTTTGGAGAGATACAAAATTAATCAAACGACATAAAATAAAATACGCGAAATTAATAATTAAAAATATGAACATGGGCGTTGGACCCTTTCGCAAAATATTAAATTAATAAAGAATTAAGATAAAAAATGAAAATTAAATGTTTTTTGGTATTTTGTGTTTTTTAAGATTTAAAAGAAAAAGAATTTATTGAAATTAAAAATAAAATGCTAAACCCTAGTTCTAATGATTTTTTAAGTTTATTGCGAAAATATTAAGTTTTAATCTAGTTTAAATCTAAGTTAATTTACATGCAAAATTTAATTTATGAAAATAAATAAATAATAATATTATTAAAAAAGGGAATTAAAAGGAATACAATTAACAATTAACCTAAATTCTACATTTTTTTATATTTTTTTATGAAAAGAATTAAAATTGCAAAATCCTAATTAACTAAATTTATTTACATGCATTTATTCATAAAAATAATTAAAATAAATAAATATTATATTTTTTGGCCTTTTCTGATTTTATGATGTTTTTGTATTTTGTAAAAAAATAATTAATTAAATAAACAATAATTAAAATAAACATAACAATTAAACAAGAATAAAAAATAAATAAACAAAAATAGTGAAGGCAAACCAGGGGGGGGGGGGGGGGGGGGGGGTAGCCCCAAATTGGAGGTGTTGACCCAAGAACATTGGCCCATTAAGCATTGGCCTCGTTGGACTTTTTGAATCCTGTATGATGCATTGACTAGAGCATAGCGTACTCTTTGAATCAATGCCCTTGATCTGGATTGGATGGACGCGTGGATGGCACAATAATGTGGACGTATGGTGCATCCTGCCGCTGGGAATACACACAAGCATTATTAGAAAAATGATATTCAAAGGGTGGGGGACCTGGGATCGAACCCAGGTCCTTTTGGTTATCTGCCTATCTGCGTGCCACTGAACCACTTTGCATGTTTTGAATATATAGAGATAAACAAATAATATAATACAAAAACACCGGTGAATGGAATTTGCGCGCGAGAATTTGAACGAGCCACCCACTGACTGCCACGAAGCCTTCTTCTTCGTTGTTTTGCTTTCCTGAAAAAAACAACAAATATTTAACGGGGGTTTTAAACCCCCTCAAAATAAGCCTAATTCAATAATAGCGATTAGCACGCCTTGGTTCAGAAATTTGGCGCGAGCACTGCATCTTCTTCGTCCAAGCTTCCTGGTTCTGATCATGGTACTATTGGGTCTCAATTTTACAGGATAAGAGAACCCCTAATTTCACAGGTCTGAAAACCTAGGAGGCTTTAATGGCGATTTCGTGTAGGGACGATGAAAACGCAATTGAATTATACAGTTAGCATAAGAATCATGTAAGGAACACAAAACAAGTCTCAAAAATTATGGAAAATGTATGAATCAATATGCAAGAGCATCAAATATTTTCGGTACAGGGTGTGCCAGTTTTACCAATTCTTGATGCTAGAATGGGTGGTTTTGATTGGTATATGATCCTTGAAGTTTCAGGAATATGATGGACTCAGTATTATGGCTTGAAACGATCTCTAAAGAACTTTTCAGTTCTTGAGTTTTTTTCAAGAATTTTCAAGTTTGTGTATGGCTTATGAGCGCAGCTGAGAGTCCAATGCAATTAGGTTTTGATTCCTTTATATGTAATGAACAATTTAGGTCAACAAAACTAGCCAAAATCTCTTGCATTCAAGGATTCCAATATTTGATTTTCTTTAAGGATCTTCCATATCTTTTTATGTGCAATTTTGTTCAATCAGCTCAAATCAAACCAAATCCTTCCATAATTGGCTAAGCACGAGATATTGAGTCCAAATCATGCATAAAAAGATTTTTTTAGGTCAATTTTATATTTTCTACATATTTAAATGATTTAAATGAATTAATATTAATATAAATTCAAATAAATAATTAAAAATTGAGAAAATACTTCCCCTTGGACTTAATGGTCGTGCATAGGCTTGGCATGAAGAAACTTGGAAGAAAAATGGGCCCATTTGCATTTTTGGATCATTTGCATCAATGTTGACTTTTCAAAATTCCCAAAAATTTCCCAAATTCCACAAGGCATAACTTGCTCAATGTTTAAGCTTTTCACATGTTCTTGGACATTTTGGAAAGGTCTTTGAGTCCTCTAACCAATCCCTTTGGTCCCATGTCATTTTGATTTACCAATCTCATGTTATGGCCTTTGACTTAAAGTCCCTTTTTGTTGACTTTTGAAAATGACCTATAATGTTGAAATTGATAACTTTTTGTGAGAGCATTTCTTGGACTTGGAATATGAAGATGAATTGTAGGAAATGTCTTTCTCTTCAAAATGAGCTTTGGATGGAATTTTTATGATAATCCATGTGAAAGTTATGCCCTGGTCAATTTCAGTTGACTTTTTCAACTGTCCAAATATAGCAACTTTTGCATCTTTGATGATTTCTGAGCCAAATTTTGAGAATCATGATCAAGCATTGATCAAATGATGTTTGTGGCTTCAAAATGGTATGTTGACCAAAAATTTGAACTTTTGACTGCCAAATGACCATTTTGCCCCTACAGTTGACTGTAGTGCAATCTAGGGTTTTGACTGTGCAATTTTGAGCTGAATGCCTTGAAACTTGATATGAGGATACTTGACCATATTTGTAGGCATATGAGACTTGATTGGGTCCTTGAAAACTTCCTTTCTTTGATCAGGACACAAACCCTAGTTTTGACTGTATAGGAGACAGTTGAGCTGCATAACCCTTGGGGAATTTTGTGACCTTGACTTGACAAATCTTGAAGAATATGGGAGGGCAAATTTTGGGGTACAACACCTACTAATATATACTTCTGGCTCTTTGATGATGCTGGTCGAATCTCTCCAATAAGGTCCAACGCCCATCCTCTAAAGGGCCAAGGTTTCACTATTGAGTGAAGTTCGCTTGCTGGTACATGTTGGATGCCTGTATGGACTTGACATTCCTGGCAACCCTTCGCGAACTCAACACAATCTTTCAAGATGGTGGGCCAGTATAGTCCTTGTCGAAACAACAACCATTTCATCTTATGGCCTACTTGGTGAGCCCCACATGCTCCAGCGTGCGTAGTCGAAAGGGCTATGTATGCTTTAGTTTCACTTAAACACTTTAGCAGTACCCCTTCAGGCGTCTTTTTAAATAACTCATTACCCATGAGTACGTAACTCAACGCTCTATATTTTATTTTTCGTTCTGTCAAAGCTGCTGGATTTTGTAGATAATCCACAATGGGTTTCCTCCAATCTTGCTCTGACAAATTGTCTATGAATGATATTTCAAAGTTCCTTTGATCAGCATACCCTAGTCTTGTCGATTTCAAATCTGTTGGTGACAGACTAGTTGCTTTTATTTTTTCTCGGACTTCGATTGCTCTTTGTAGTCTCGTTTTTGAAATTTTGTACCCAGATGCAATTTGTGCCAAATCTTTGGCTATTTGATTTTCCAATCTGGGTATGTGTCGAATGTTGACCATTTCGAATTTTTTCAATAAACGATTTGCTATCACAAAGTACATAATAAGATTTTCTCTTATGCACTTATATTCTTTTGTGACTTGCTTAATGACTAACTATGAGTCTCCCATTATTTCGACTCGAGTTGCCCCCAACTCCAACAATATCTCAAGGCTAGTAATTAGAGCTTCATACTCAGCCTCATTGTTCGAACAAATACCTGATATCTTGTACTTGAATGTTGTTGGAATTTTTTCTGGAGAAATAATCAAGACCCCTACTCCTGTTCCATCTTTATGGCTGGAACCATCGAAGTAGAATTTCCAAGGCTCTATCTCCACATAATTTATATTCTCAACCTGAATTGAGTGGTCGACTATAAAGTCTGCCACCACTTGCCCTTTCACTGCCCTAAGAGGCATAAAGGTCAATGAGTACTCAGTTAAAGCTAGCGCCCACTTGCCAATTCGGCTGTGCAAGATGGGCTTCGACAACATGTACTTGAAAACATCAAAATGAGACGAAACGTACACATCAAATGGTTTTATATATTGTTTGAGCTTTGTACAAGAGAAATAAAGACATAGACATAATTTTTCAACTTCACTATATCTAGTTTCTGCATCGTTCAAAACTCTACTAAGATAGTAAATGGGTCTTTCGACTCCATTTTCATCTTCTTGGGCTAACATGCTTCCCAAAGTTTTGTCGGATGCAGCTATGTACAATCTCATACTCCTGTTGCTGCAAGGAGGCACCAAAACAGGTGGCTTGGTGAGATACCCTTTGATTTTGTCAAAAGCTTCTTGTTGCTCTTGCCCCCATTCGAATCTTTCCTTATTCAATCGAAGTAAGGGTGAGAAGGCTTGAGCTTTTCCACTTAGGTTAGATATGAATCTCCTTAAGAAATTTATCTTGCCCAGCAGAGATTGCAGTTCCTTTTTGTTCGCTGGCGCTTTCGCTTCCAGGATTGCTTTCGTCTTGTTCTGGTTGATTTCGATTCCTTTCTTGTGGACGACGAAGCCCAAGAAATCTCCAGCTTTTACACAGAACGCACACTTCAAAGGGTTCATTTTCAGACCATGTTTTCTCATTCTTTCCAATGATTGTCGAAGGTGGTCTATATGGTTCTTCTTGGAAACAGATTTCACAACAATATCATCAATATATACTTGCATAAAAGTGTTAATAAAATCATGGAAGATAGAGTTCATCGCTCGCTGATATGTTGCCCCAGCGTTCTTTAGGCCAAAAGGCATCACTACCCACTATTAAGTGCCTAAAGCCCCGGGGCATCGAAAAGCTGTTTTCGACACATCTTCTTTGGCAATGAATATTTGATTATATCCTGAATAACCGTCGAGCATGCTCAGGTACTCATGGCCAGCGGCAGAATCGACTAGCATTTCCGCCACAGGCATAGGATATTCATCTTTGGGTGTAGCAGCATTCAAATCTCTGAAATCTATGCATACCCTCATTGTACCATTTTTCTTAATCACTGGCACAATGTTTGCAATCCATTCGACATACCTCGTAGCTCGTATGAATTTGCACTTCAGCAGTCTTTCGACTTCTGTTTTGATCTTCGACAGTATTTCTGGAGAGAAGCGTCTTGGACTCTGCTTGACTGGCTTCTTCCCAGGTTTGATTGGCAACTGAAGTTCTACCAATCCTCTGTCGAGACCAGGCATCTCGTCGTAATCCCATGCAAAGCAGTCCTTGAACTCTTTTAACAAATGGATCACTTCCAACCTGAGTTCTGGGTCTATTTTTGCGCTAATGTAAGTTGGCTTTTTCTCTAACCCCTTCGCCCAAGTTGATTTCTTCTAAAGGATCCTGCGCTAACATTTTGATGTTGTTCGCTAAGGGGTCCTTTTCGAATCCCAAAGGCTCATCGTCGTAGATGGCGTCGAGCCTTTGTTCCTGCATTTCTTCTGGCATGATATCAGGAGGTTCTGGGTCGAAATCCTTTCCAGGACCTGCAGAAGGTAACTCTTGATCATTGGCCTGAGTGGCCATATATTTTTACTTCGGCTTCAAGAGCCGTTATCATCCTTGTTTCGGCTACATAAGCCGAAATTCGCTGCAGTGATTGTGACTCAGTCATTGTCACTGAATTCTCTTCCCCAACCAGTTGGCTGGATGTCAGTTAGCCCACTGAAATCAATGTGGGACAAGTCTTCTCTGTCCCATTGAAAACCATGCTCAGGGTGCAGGTATAAGGAACAAAAAGCATTTGGTGTTGGCGCCAAGTCGAAGTCAGGTGCTGGGCATGGCCCAATGTGAGCCAAATTTTTGTCGAAGTCTGCCATCCCTAGGTGATTCACTTCGCCCAAGTAATAGCTCTGATCCGCTTCTATATTTTCGACCATTCCATCAGGACGCCATAGTATCAATCTTTGGTGCATTGATGATGGTACAGCTCCAACACCATGTATCCATTCTCGGCCCAACAAAAGTTTATAATTTGGTTTGGCCGATATGACCATAAACATAGTTGGTCGAAGGATGGATCCCACCTTGATGTCCAGTTGGATCACACCCATAGTGGTCCCTATTCCGCCTTCATAATTCGACAGGACCATATTGTGAGGCTTGATGTTTTCATCGCTCTTGCCAATTTTTCTCAGCATAAAGTGAGGGATGATGTTGATGGTTGCCCCACAGTCCACCAAGATCTTATTTACGGTGGTTTCTTCGAGTTTTGCCCTTATAAATAAAGGCTTGAGGTGATTTTTCATCGCCTCTGTAGGGGGTTCAAAGAAACCATTTTGCTCTTCAGTAGCGCCATTATCCATGACGAAGTAGCATACTGGCCTATGCCTGGCCATTTCTTGTTCGACTTCCCAATCGTTCGATTCGACTTCCACCTGGCGGTTGAACTCTCTTGGCAAAACTGAGACTATGTTCACCATGATATCTAGGGTGTCATTAGACTCAGATCCATCTTCGTCATCAACTTCACCCTGGTTAGGCCAGACTAGTCTATTGGTCACTGGTTGTCTTTCCAGAGGCTTTCTCTGCTTTCTCTGAGGGACATTTGAACTTGATTCTGGCTTTGGTTCATTGGTAGCTTCCCTCTCAGCCTTTCGCCGCCTCTGGTATCTTCTCCATTGGATCGAGACATGGGATTCTTTCCCTTATAGTTACTTGATACCTGGGTCACTTTAGGGGTGACAACCTGAGGTTCTTTCTTATGTGTCAAAGATGAACCTCTTGGCACTTCGAAGGAGTGCCACCTTTCCTCGCTAGGCCTCTTTCGACCTGATGTTTTATACCACGTATCAACTGGCACATTGGTTGGAGGCCTGAAAGTCAGTGGCCTCTTCTCTTGATTTGAACCCTTTTGGTAGGTTCTTTTGGGGTCATGTCGAGTATCAACACTTTCCCTTCTTATGTTTGCTGCTCTTACACCTTGGATGTGTTCAGCAGCTTTTTTGTCAAAAATCGAGCTACATCGAGGACACAGCATCACTTCTGACTTCTTCTTCTGGCATATTTGCAGGAAATCTGCCAGATTTTCATTTTCCCGAGGGAAAGCCGTTTTGTTGGCTTGTTCTTGCCTAGTGGCCTCCTCTGATGCTTTTGGTTCAGAGATTTCGACCATGTTGACATTCATGGCGTCTTTGGTGGCAAGAGTCATTTGCTTCATCTGAGCCTTCAGGTCCTCTGTCTGGCTTTGAACTGCAGCCAAGTAGGAACTGGGTTTTGCTCCAGATTTTGGGGCTCCAACTGTCTCCAGTTTTTGGCTTTCAACGGCTTTTTGGACTGCTTCAATTGTCTTTCTAGAAAGACTCCCAGAAAAACTGCCAAAAATTGGCATGTTGACATGATCCTTGGTGACTTCGACCATGGTTATTCCTGGCCTCTTCACCTGGGTTCTGGATGCCTCGATCACATTCACCTCTGAAGGTTCAGCATAATGGGCTTCAGCCTGCAAAGGGTTAGAGTCCACAGTCATGGGGGTCTTATCAGCAAATTTCATCCTCCCTTCTTCGATAGCATCTTGCACGAGATTCCTGAAAAGAAAACATTGAGATGTTTTATGGCCCAGAAAATTATGATATTTACAAAAGCCTCTTTTCTTTCTTTGATCAAGAGGAGGCACTTTTACCCCTGGAGGCACTATCATTTGGCCATCTTTTACAAGTAAGTCAAAAATTTCATCACATTTTGTAATATCAAAACTGTAAGTCTTTTTGGGGAACCTATCGTTGGCCCTTTTCGGACCAGTGGGATTTTTCCCACTTGAGGGGACTAGCAGTTTGCAAGAGTATGGTGGCCCTTGTTTTAGTTCCGCTAAATCGACCTCGCTTTCTTCGACGGTTATAGTTTCGTTGAAGGTTTCTGATCTTCTTCGTCCATTTCGACATATGCTATCCTTTCTCTTTTATGAGTTTTTGTCGCCTTGGCTTTTTCAGCTTTAAGGCGTTCTACCTGTCGAACCCTATCAGCCAATTGGGCCATGTCCCTCAGGTATTTAGTGTCTAATTTCTTCCTAATGGAATAATCTAAGCCTCCTGCGGCTATCTCGACTAACTCATGTTCTGGCACTTGCGTAAAGCATCTTGCTTTGAGCAA